>NCQS01100339.1:826-17065 GCA_002740445.1 Pachycereus pringlei
GTGAGAACTCATAATTCTTCGATGCCTTCTGCAAATACATTCATCTCCTTTTATAACCAAGGAACGAATGATTGATGCTTCCTTTTGTAAAGGTAGATTCTCTTTGTCTGCCATAATCGCTAATAATACACCGAAAGCTTTGTCATTCTGATCTCTTTACTGTAGGCTTTTTGAAAATTTGTGCTTGGTACTGTTTGTGAACAGTGTTTTGTTGGGTACTATAGAAAACAGTGTTTTACCGATACTTTTTTCGTACCTATAAAAGAAAACGTTTTGTTAGAAAATGGCCCTTACTTTTGCCAAAGGTCAAGACCTTTGCGGGCTCTTTTCTGTTTGTTTTTATTTTTACTTTGTCATAGATCATAAGGATCCTGTGAATCATTTAAATCACATGATTTGGGTTTTGTTGAGGATCTAGCTAAACTGGCGGTTTCATTGCCTGAGTCATTGTCCTTTTTGTCAAGTATTTTTTAAAGAAAAACTTGTCACATGGTAGGATCATCCTTGAGCAACTCTAGAATTTCTATTTCTTTTTGTATGAGTCCTTTGGATCGAGCTTTTATCGAAGCCAGAGGACTTTCCTTTTTGATGGGTGTGGAAGGTCCTGTGGCAACCTCCTTGTCAAATGTATTTATTTTGTGCAATGTGAACTTCTTTGTTTTTGTCTTGTAGAAAAACTCTACGTTTTCTTTGCCGCATAACTTTGTTTTATACCCGTTCCACCATTTGAGTTTGTAGATATGGACAACTTACAATGGAAATGTATTGAGCAAATGGGTATAGAAACGATATTCCTAACTAAAAATCCAGGAAATGTTGAAAGTTCAAAAAGATTGAACTTCTTTTGTGTAAAGTTCGATGGTTGGTGTGTTTTGGTTCCAATACTCCCCACCTTCTTTAGCTTCATTGGGAAGGACAGAAGTAAAGCATCCCAACCATGTCCACCAGTAGTAGAACCAAATAGGGAAGGTATTTGTGCAATTGTCATAGAAATTAAAGCACCATGAGTGCGCATCTGGATGGTAGAGAAATGCCCAAAATCTGGCCATTTTGTAGTCATTGTAGTCATATTTGTGGGTTAAAAATGATAGAAAATTTTCTTTCTTTGAACAGATTTTTCCGTTGTTAGGTACTCAGCACATTTCGAATTATGCATTTTGAGAAAAGGATAAAACCGAGATTGATTTTGTCATGGGTATGGGTAATGTCAATAGAGCGAGTATCAACGAGGATAAGTTTATGAGATTGTTGAGTCTTAAGAGGGTCACCACTAAGAAAATGGGATTTTCCACAGCTTTTTTGTATTAGTGGTTTGATTGTGTCAAGGGAAGGGGTTGTTTTGTAACTGGTGAGGAAAAGATGCTCAGTATGTCGAACTAAATAGGTAGGGTTATGAGTTGGTTTTGTAGGAGGGTTAGAAACAACGGTTTTGTAAGGTAGTGAGGGAAGTTAACTAGAGGTAAAAATGTATTACGTGTTGGAATTTGAAGTTGGTAATCTTTGGCCTTTTGTATCCCTTTGCCTTTTTCCTTATTGTTGCTCATTTTGAACCCTGTAGCAATGAGATGTTATCACTCTTTTCTTGTAAAAGCTCTCCAGTAAGAAAGTCTAGAAGTGAATTATTCTTTCCTTTGACAAAATTAATGTCGAAATCAAAAGCAAATAAAATTGTTTACCATCTGGCAAATATTTGTTTAGAAACTAGATTCTTAACATTCTTTCGTAAAATTTCTTTTGTTGATTTGCAATCAATTATAAGCAAAAATTTTTTATAAAATAAATCATCTTGAAATTTTAAAATACAAAGTACTACTAATAATATTTCTTTTTTGATAGTAGAATAGTTTTATTGCGGTTC
This sequence comes from Pachycereus pringlei, assembly GCA_002740445.1. NCBI lineage: Eukaryota > Viridiplantae > Streptophyta > Magnoliopsida > Caryophyllales > Cactaceae > Pachycereus > Pachycereus pringlei. The sequence continues at coordinate 2,685 of NCQS01100339.1, forward strand.
TAGCTAAAGACCTGAATAAAACCAAACTAATTGTTCATTAGGTTGTGGCTCTAACTTTTTCTTTAGGATAAGACCACATCCTATGTCTGATGCATCTATTTCAGCTATCATGGATGCAAATGGATTTGGTATCCCTAAACATGGAAGAGACTTGACTCTTTCTTTGACTTTTTTAACTATTTTTGTATGCTAATCAGTCCACGGGATTGGGTTCTTTCTAAGTCTTTTGTACAGGGGTACACACAATTGTCGTAAATTTGGAAAGAAATCAGAAACATAATTAAGACACCTAAGAAACCTTTGTAATTATTTTTTGTCTTTATCTCATCAGGAAATTTATCAGCAAATGTTAATGCCCTCATGATAGATTTAGTGGTGCCTTGATAAATGTCATGATCAAGAAATCTAATTTTTGTTTGAAATAAAATCATTTTTGATGTTATGACTGCTAAATCATTTTTCTCAACAATACGTATAAAAGTTTGCAGGTGCTTGAAATGCTTATCAATTGAATTTGAAATGACTAAAACATCATCAATGTAAATGATGATAAATAAAGTACATGGATTAAAGATGTCATTCATAATATTTTGAAACTCTGAAGTAGCATTCTTTAATCCAAATGGCATGACGTTCCATTCATAATGCCTAAATGGAACTGTAAAAGTAGTTTTGTATCTATCATAATTTGAATTTGCGAGAATTCTTACTTCATGTCAAACTTTGAGAAGACTTTAGCATTGCATAGTCTATTTAACATATTTCTTTTGTTTGGAATTGGATATCTGATCCACTCGAAAAGTTTGTTAGGAGGTTTGTAGTTAATGACTAGTTTTGAAACTCCTCGTTCCTCTTCAGCAGTATTATTAACATAAAATGCAGCACAAATCCAAGGAGACTTGGAAGGTCGCATAAGCCTTTTGTTTAAAAGATATTGAATTTCTTTTTTACAATGCTCAAGGAGCTTGAAATTCATTTGCGTAGGTCTATGTTTTGTTGGAACATTTCTTTCATCAAAATCTTTCTCATAAGGTAATGAAATAATATGCTTCTTTCTTTCCCAAAATGCATTGGGGAGATCCGAGCATATCTTTCGTTTGATTAATTGTTCAAGATTTAAAATCTTTTGTTGTAAAGAGGGATTTTGTAATCGCTCTTCAATTCAAATATAAGAAATCTCTTGTTGACGATGGCAAATTTGGTTTTGTTTGGTTCGTAAAACATTTATTTGTTCAAAAATAGAGGATAATTGCAAACTAATCAGTTCTCTTTGTCGAGCAGTGGAAAGCAAATTGAAAGAAATTTGCTTTCCTATAATTGTTGTATGTACACCTGATTTATTAACATAAAATGGATAAATTTGAGTTAAAAAGGGTGTACCCAAAATGACATCATTTGTAATATTATCAACTATTAAGAAAACATTATTGAAACAATAATTATTATTTTGAATATAACCTTTGTTAAACTTATACTTGATTCTTAGTGGTTCTCCATTAGCACTAGCCAAATATTCCTTAGTTCATTCGAAGTACTTTGTAGGGATGATTCCTGCTTTAATACAGTTTGATTAACTCCACTGTCAATGAAAGCTACTGTATTAATAGAGAAGTAATTGACTACTAGTTTGACAATTGAATACCATTTTTGAAAGGTAACCTGGGAAATGGTGCGAAGGAATTGATTGTCAGGAATTTCAGTTTCTGGAATCCCTAAAATATCTAGAGGAAGGTCTAGGAGAGCAGACGTACTAGCTCTTTGTGACTCTAGAATAGAAAGTTTAGTCTCTATTCGTAGATCTTTTGTCTTGAGACTAAGAACTTCAGTTTTGAGAAAACGAACTTGTCCTTTAAGTTCATTTACCTCAGCTTGAAGGTCTTTGGTAGTGATTTGTTGGTAGGGATTTGGAAATGGGTAACGTTCAAAGATTTTTGAAATAGAAGAAGTCTCAAGATTGAACTTAAAAGACCTGTCCTATTCTTCAAGGATAATACCTTTAAGTTTCTCAAGGTATTCCTTTTTTGTATCTATATCTGGAATTTGCCCTATGACGTTAAGGAGAAATTCCTTTCAAGATTTGTTAGTAATGACATTTTAAGACAGAATGGGGGAGGATTCATATTCGGAGTTATTACTAGATTCTGAATAATAATCTTCTTCTAATTCTAAGGCATCTTATGTCAGAAGAGAAAGGAGCTTCTTCAGGAGGTAAGGTTCTCCTGAAAAGAGCTCATTGATCTTTTGCTCTGTTTTGCATTGGAAAGCTTTGTGTCCAAACTTTCCACATTTGTAACAGACTATATTTTTCTTCTTCTTTGTAAGCTGCTTCTTTTTTGGAGTAGGCTTTAGAATTTCTTTCTTCTTGAAAGGTTTCGGGGGCCTAGGAGGTCTTCTAATATTAGCTTTAGCATTCTTCTTTTGAACTCTTTTGCAGACTGCTGAAGGAGCTTCAATTTTGGTAATGCCAAATGCTTCACCGAAGGTTCCCACTTCTTCAAGATTGAGCTCTTTTTGATCCATATTTGGACTGAAGCTTAATCTCATTGTAAAGATTCAATCCTTTAGTTTTGACTATACCAAAAATTTATCCAAAGGTAAGTAAGCTAATAGGAATGTCATTTGTTCTAAAATTTTAGCATAATTTATTGNNCTCTTTTGAGAACATTCATAAGAAAGACATCCTTATACCACTCTATAGTCACTCAACGTAGGACATCTAAGGTTGATAAGGATTGCCTTGGAAGAAGCTTGTTTCTCTTTTGGATTTCCAATGAAATGAAGAGTGATGGTATGAATGAGCATTTTTGGTCCTTCTTCAATTATCTCAATAAGAACATCATATTTTGGCCTTGTATAGTGGTGATTGAGGATTTTTCCTCTTGTTTTAGCATCAAAGAAATTATCCCACCAGCTTTTTAATTGTCCATCAGAGCCAATGGCTAGGGTAGTAGCAGCTTGTGATCCATAATATCTTTTGGCTTTATAGGCAGATACCGCCATGGTCATTTCTTGAAGGTAGATAGGATCTCATGTTCTGATTTCCCATCTATATTCCATCGGTAAATAGAATCTCCGCCTGAAGTGAGAGGTAGTAAAACTCCCTCTTTCTTCATATTGGAGATCAGGAAGAGTTAGCCTTGGGTAATAGTTTCTAGTACTACCCTAATTCCAATTCCTAATTTTGTTAATGGCAGGAGGTAAAGAATCCTCGAAAGCTTCTTTTATAACGTTGAGGAGTTCTTCGCTACTGCTACTTTTGGAATCATCTTCTTCAGAAGAAGAAGAAGTATCCGACGCCTGGTTTTGGCATGTTTTGTTAAGACAGGTTATGGCTTTGCCTTTCAAGGAAGTATCAAGTTCCTTGATTTAGTCTGAAATAATCTTAAGAAAATGGCTATTTGCACTTGAAGAGGCTTTAAGAAAAGACTCTTCATTTTTCTTTAGAATACTGTCCATTTTGGAAAATGGCTGAGAAATGTTATCAGCGTAGCTACCGATTTGTTTGGGGATTGGAGTTTTAGCTATCCTATTAGTCTCTTCTATTCGTACAGAGACATGGTTCAATTGTTCGGCAATTGCTTTAAGGATGGTGTTTGTATAGTTGACTTGTTGATGGACCCTCTTGAGGTCATCAAGTTTGACAGTATCATTCTCCTCCTGGCCTTTCTGAAAAGGTGCAGCCAAAATGGTTTGCCTTTGAGGACAATTTTAATGTCTTCTTGTGGAGTATGGACGGGAGAAACACTATTTCCATTAACAAAATGCCAAATTATGAAAGAACCTGATGGCAAAGTTATTCTAAAATTTCAATCTTTTTCTATCAGAGAAGCTACTTCAATTCCGGCCCCTCAAATTTCCGAAGATCTTTCTCTAATTTATCTTCTAGATCCGAACCTTTAGATCATTCTCAAAGATTAATTATAATAAAATTAATAATTAATAATATTAAGAAAAGTAAATATTATAACTATTATTAATAATAACAATAAATATTAATAGATATTAATAAATAATTAATTAAATAATAACAATTATTATTATTATAAAAATGAATACTATTAATAATTAATAACAATAATCAATAAATTATTATAATTATAAAAAGTATTGTGATTATAAAAATTGTTAGTCAATAATAAAAATAATAATGAATCATTCATAATAATCATAATTAATATTAATAATAATTAACAACAACAATTATAATAATAATTCTTATTAATGTTAATAATAATCATAATAATTCATAATAATTATTATTAATAATATTAATATCAATAGTAATACTACTAATTTTCATTAATTATTAATATTAATAATAATTATTATAATTATACTTATTGCAATGATGATTATTGTTATTAAATGAATATAAGTAATAAGTACAATAGTAATTATAATCAATATTAATTATTAATTATTATCATAACTTTTAATTAAAAAAACAATAATTAATATTAATATTAATAATAATAAAAATTTCTAATTACATATAATAATTATTATTAATAATAAATAATAATAATTACTAATTACTAATATTAGTAAAAATTATTAATAATAAAAATAATAATTAATGATATTAAGAAGAATATACAACATGTTATAAACATTAATAATAATAATAATTAATATTAATAATCATTAAAAATAATTACTATTAATATTATTATTAATACATAATAATTTTATAATAATAAAAGCTATTAGTTAATGATAAAAATAATAAATAGTCATTAATAATAATTATTAATAATAATTACTATAATAATTACAATTAATAAGAATACTAATAAAATTTTTAATATTAATAATAATAATCATTAGTATTAAAATTGATATTAATAGTAATAATAATTTTTATTATTATACTTATTCTAATAGATTATTATTATCACAGAATATTAGTAATAGTCACAATAATAATTAAGAATATATTAATAATAATAATCATAATAATTAATAATAATAATAATAGTAATTAATATTAATATTTATATAAATATAAATATTAATAATTATTATGAATTGCTTATATTAATGAATAATAAAAATAATAAAAGTTAATAATATGTAATATTATTAATAATTAGTATTAATAAAAATAATAATTGAAAATATTAAGAAAAATAGTAAAAATATTTATTAATAATAATTATTATTATTAATTATTATTTTTTAATATTAAAATTATTATTAAATGATAATAATTATTAATAAAAATCTTTGTAGGAATGCCAATCAATAATATGAAGCAATATCAGGTTGGCTCTAATATAAGGTTCGCTCTGATACCAGCAAAGCAGGAACTCAGAAGTTTATTCTAGCGTTTATTTTGAAATAGAAATGAATACGTGATTTGTATAGATTAAGCAAGATAAACTTACAACTTTTGTAGATATGTGAATAAAATGGTAAAGCTAGAAAAGAGGAGAATACAAAGGATTACAAAGATTTTCTTTAAAACTCTCAGAATGCTCTCTCCAATTTTTTCAGATGCCTTCTTCCAATGAAGCCTTCTCCTTTTAAAATAGTAGAGAAATAATTGTAGCCGTTGATTTGTCAAAAGCATATTCCTTATGTCTGCCATGCATCAGAGCAATAATGCACCTGATAACATTGTTCATAAATAATGTTTTTTTGTCGGAGACTGTAGAGGAATAGAAATTTTGCCGACACTTTTGTCTTTTATGCTTTTGTTGTTCCTGCAAAAGAAAATTTTATTAAAAAATTTTGTTAGTTCTTTTGTATAAGTATCCAAGGTTGGGGTATTCGTGTTCCAGAATTCCCAGCCTTCTTGAGCTTCATTTGGTAGAATGAAAGTTGAACAACCAAATAGAGCCCACCAATGATAGAACTAGATGGGAAAGGTTGTAGGGCATTTGTCATGGAAGTTAAAGAACTAAGAATATAGTTCTGGTTTGTAAAGGAATGCTCTATGATTACCGCCCTCAATTTCAAAATCCATTGGCCTCGCCTTAAGGGAGACTATTACTCTTCTACAAGCTCTTCCAAGAGACTTTGGTTTCAACAAATGGATACCTTCATCCGTGATGAGCCCAAAAAACCATGGATTGCTGGCATGGAAAGATTGTCAGTTGATATTCCCTTCACCTGGCTTGGCATTTTCACCTCCCATAATGGTATCCAAAATGTTTATACTATACTAAGTCTGAACGTTCAAAATACTCTGTATAAAACTTGGTACCTCAAAGACGGTGGCAGTCAAGTTTCTGTTCGCCCCCTAAATTAGCCAATTAAAATTTTAGTTAAGGATAAGCAAATAATTGCTTCTTCTTACAGAATCGGCCGGGAAGGATCAAGGGATTAACCTATCAAGCTCAATGACCTAAAAAAGGTCCATCACCAGATTAATTACACTAATAATATTCTCCTTACTATTGCTGAACAACTCAATCATGTCTCTACCAAAATTGATAACCAGAAAGGCAAAATAGGGATAAGGGATGCTGGCTCTAGCTGCCAAACCCTTAACGATAGCATTTCTAAACCATTTTTCAAAATAAACATTTAAATAAACTTCTAAGCTCCTGCTTTCCTAGTATCAGAGCAATAGTGCACCCATTGGCACTGTTCATGAACAGTATTTTGTTAATTTTTCCTTGCAAAAATTCTCTTGTAAGGAAATCTGGTAATGAATTTTTCTCTCCTTTGACAGTTTCTATGTCGAAATCGAAGGAAGATAAAATTGCTTGCCATTTGGGAAAAAAAATTTGTTTAGAAACAAGATTTTTGATATCTTTTGGAAGAACTACTTTTGCTGATTTATAATCAATTCTTAGAAGAAATTTTTTGAAAAAAGATCATCTTGAAAATTAGAAGTACAGAGGACGATGGATAATCTCTTTTTTGATAGTAGAGTAGTTTTGTTGCGATCTAATTCAGAGGCCGAAGTGATAACGGATAATTGTTTTTATCATGCCATTCTTGTTTAAGAATGGCACCATATCCCAGGTTTGATGCATCTGTCAACAATCCATGGTTTGAATGGGAGAGGAACTATAATCTGAATCACTATTGGAGATCACATTGATGGTGTTTTGGTTTTTTCAAAAACCATTGATCAACATTTTGAGCATTCATAAACATTTCTCCATATTGCCAAAGCTAATGGATCAGCAGTTTCTACAACCAAAATGATTTTATTCAAAACTCAAATTAGATTTCTTGGGCATGATATTTTCCAAGGAACTATTAAACCAATTGTTCGATCCTTATCATTTGCTGACAAATTCCCTAATGAAATTAGGGACAAAAGACAACTTCAAAGATTTCTTGGTTGCCTTAACTACATTTTAGACTTCTTTCCTTATCAAAAACAAACTTGTGCCTTACTATACAAAAGACTTTGTAAAAAGCCATCCCCGTGGACACATGAGCATACTAGAGTTTTTAGACAAATCAAAGAAAAGGTTAAGTCTCTATCATGTCTAGCGATCCCAAACCCCTATGCATTCATGATAGTAGAAACAAATACGCCAAGCCTAGGATCTGGTGGTGTTCTCAAACAAAAATGGCATAATAAAGAATAATTAGTCCATTATCACTCCGGCCTCCGAATTAGACCGCAACAAAACTACTCTACTATCAAAAAGGGGATTTTATCCATCGTCCTCTATATTTCTAAGTTTCAAGATGATCTATTTTTCAAAAAATTTCTTCTAAGAATTGATTGTAAATCAGCAAAAGAAGTTCTTCCACAAGACGTCAAAAATCTTGTATCTAAACAAATTTGTGTGGCAAGTAATTTTATCTTCCTTTAATTTCCATATAGAATTTGTCAAAGGAAAAAATAATTCATTACCAGATTTCCTTACTAGAGAATTTTTACAAGGAAAACTGATAAAACACATTCTATGCAGCTTTCAAAATCAGTAAGAAAGACAAAGGAAAAGGTGTACAAAAGCAGAAGATTATCAGCTCATTCCTGTAAAAAATACATTTCAACCTCTTGCCAACTTCCCTCCTTTACCCTACAAAAATGCCTTGACAAATCCTCCTCAAAAACCAATACAAGACAATTACCATAATAGGCATACTGAACACCTATTTTTAACTAGCTACAAACAAGAACCCACAAACCTCTTCATTAGAGATATCATCCAAAGACGCTTTGGTGATTCTCATTTCCTCTCTGACCATCCACAAAAGGACCGTCGGTTCTACAAATTCATACTCGTAGATATCCAATCTATCAACATTACCCATGCTACTGACAATTCAAACCCCGTATATATACTTTTTTCCGAATGTATTATTCAAAATGTCCTTGGTCACCAACAATGGAGGGATCCTTTTATACCTAGACAATTTTCGGTTTCATTCAACCCTCAAGCATATAATTACAATGACTATAAACTGACTTGGTATAGAGCCTTCGTTTACAAACCAGAACTACATTCTTGGTTCTTTAACTTCCTTGACAAATGCCCTACAACCTTTCCCATCTGGTTCTATCAATAGTGGACTCTGTTTGGTTGTTCCACTTCCATTCTACCAAACAAAGCTAAAGACGGCAGGGAATTTTAGAACACAAAGACCCTGACCTCGGATGCTTATACAAAAGAACTATAATTCTTCAGGATCCAATAGATTTTTAGTTGGGAATACAGGTTCCATAATTATATGCTCAATTCATTTCTGCTATCTATGGTTTGAATCTACAAAGTTAGATGGTGGAATGAATACAAAACCAAATTATTCGGTAAGGAGAACGTTGAGTTCTTCTGCAGAACAAAAGTAAAGAAAGTCACCCTACATAATTTGCATACATTTGAGAAGAAGGAAATTGTCGCAGGGCCGTCTACCCCTATCAAAAGGGAAAACCCTTCTATCAAAGGAGAAAACCCTTTTTCCTTAGTAAAAGCTCAGTCTAAGGGACTCACTCAAAAGCAAAGGGACATCCTAGAACTATTCAACGATGATCTAGCTATGAGACAAGTTTTTCTGCAAAAAGTTCTCGACAAAGACGATTCAGGCAATGAAACTACTAGTTCTGCAAGATCATCTACTAAACCAAAATCCTGTAATCTTCAAGATTCACAGGATCCTTATGATATATGAAAATTAAAAGAGCCTGTAAAGGTTTCAGCCTTTGGCAAAAGTAAGGGCCATTTTCAAACAAAATTTTCTTCTGCAGGAACAACAAAAGCATAAAAGACAAATGTGTTGGCAAAGTTCCTATTCCTCTGAAAAGTGCTGCCGTGTGCATTATTGCTTTGATGCATTGTTATAAAAGACAAACGATGCTATAGACAAACCTGCTTTCGGTGAATTATTGCAAAAGCATGGCAGACACGAGGAATCTGCTTTTGATAAATCAATGACTACAATTATTTCTCTACCATTTTAAAAGGAGAAGGCTTCATTGGAAGAAGGCATCAGAAAAAAAAAATTGGAGAAAGCATTCTGAGTGTTCTAAAGAAAAGACCCTGTAATCCTTTGTATTCTCCTCTTTTCTAGCTTTACCATTTTGTTCACCCATCTACAAAAGTTGTAAGTTTATCTTTCTTTATCTATACAAATCCTATATCTATTTCTGTTTCAAAATACACGTTTNNNNAAACTTCTGAGTTCCTGCTTTCCTATTTGCAAATAGACGAAGAATACAAAAGAGATATTTCTTATTGTTCTGTTCTGACTCTTGACTATTAACAACATTGTTATTGCTAGTATTTGAACTAAAAGATAAGAATTTTCTAATTCTAGATGTCATTGCTAATGCATACTTGAACTCAATTAGCCTCACATTAAGGAAGACTATTACTCTTCTACAAACTCTTCCAAGAGACTTTGGTTTCAACAAATGGATACCTCATTTCGAGATGAGCTAAAAAAGCCATTAAGAGAACATCTAAACTTATTAAGAAACCTTTTAAATCAGAGCCTTCCTTTACAAACCAGAACTATATTCTTGGTTCTTTAACTTTCATGACAAATTTCCTACAACCTTTCCCATCTGATTCTATCTTTGGTGGGCTCTATTTGGTTGTTCCACTTCCATTCTACTAAACGAAGTTAAAGAAGGCTGGAAATTCTGGAATACGAATACCCAACATTGGATACGTATACAAAAGAACTACAATTCTTCAGGACATTCAACATTGCCTAGATTTTTAGTTGAGAATACAGCTTCCACAATTATATGTTTAATTCTTTTTCGCTTTATATGGTTCGAATATACAAGGTAAGATGGTGGAATGAATACATAACCAAATTATGCAGTGAGGAGAACGCTGAGTTCTTCTGCATAGCAAAAGTAAAGAAATTCACCCTATATAATTTGCATACGTTTGAGAAGAAGGAAATTGCGATAGTGCCTTTTACCCCTATCAAAAGGGATATCATTGTAATTGTATGCTTGAGAGTTGAACGGAATCGACAATTGTCTAGGTATAAAAGGATCTTTCCATTATTGTTGACCAAGGACATTTTTAATAATACATTTTGAAAAAAGTATATATACCGAATATGAATTATCAGTAGTAATGGGTAATGTCGACAGACTTGGTATCTACGAGTATGAATTCGTAGAACTGACGGTCCTTTTGTGGATGGTTAGAGAGGAAATGAGAATAACCAAAGCTTCTTTGGATGATATCTCTAACGAAGAGGTTTGTGGGTGCTTATTTGTAGCTGGTTAAAAATAGGTGTTCAGTATGCACGTTATGGTAATTGTCTTGTATGGGCTTTTGAGGAGGATTTACCAAGGCATTTTTATAGGGTAAAGGAGGGAAGTTGGCAAGAGGTTGAAATGTATTTTTTTGTAGGAATGAGCTGACAATCTTCTGCTTTTGTACACCTTTGCCTTTGTCTTTCTCACTCATTTTGAAACTTGCATATAATGTGTTTTGTTAGTTTTTCCTCGCAAAAACTCTCCACTAAGGAAATGTGGTAATGAATTGTTTTCTCCTTTGACAAATTCCATGTCGAAATTGAAGGAAGATAAAATTGCCTGCCATCTCGCACAAATTTGTTTAGAAACAAGATTTTTGACATCTTGCGGAAGAACTTCTTTTGCTCATTTGCAATCAATTCTTAGAAGAAGTTTCTTTGAAAAATAGATCATCTTGAAACTTAAAAATACATCCAAATCCTCTTTGATAGTAGAGTAGTTTTGTTGCGGTCCAATCCAAAGGCCGGAGTGATAACGGACTAATTATTCTTTATCATGCCATTTTTGTTTAAGAATACCACCATATCCTAGGTCTGACGCATCTGTTTCTACTATCATGAATGCATATGGGTTTGGGATGCCTAGACGTGGTAGAGAGTTGGCCTTTTCTTTGATTTTTCTAACAACTCTGGTATGCTCATGTGTCCACGAGGATGGCTTTTTACGAATTCTTTTGTATAGTGTTCGACAATTTTGAGTGTAAATTTAAATGCTGCAAGTATATGACTATCGTCATTGCACTTGAGGTCGTCTCCATAAGGACGAGGATGAGATTAAGGTCAGTAAGCACGAAGTTAAACTAATCTAGCACAATTCTAAACTAATTAAAACAATGAACAACTAAAATTATAGATTATAAATGCATTGCATTCTAAATAATCCCTAATTATTTCGCAAATTCTAATATCCTTTAAACTAGATAGAATAGCGAAACCAAACTCAACCATACTGCAGTCAGTAATCTAAATTAAAGTTGATATACTAGTATTGACAATAATAATGGGGACAGCTCAAATCTGACAAAGAAAACAAAGAATGAAAGGAAACAACTAAAATCAACTAATGAACCAAATGAAGAGATCATAACAGCAGGATAATGAACTAAACTGAAATCAATTAAAATTAGAGGACAATCGAATCAACCAAACTTAATGAAGGAAATAGGTAACAGGGCATCGGGAGTGAACTAAATGAAGCATAACAACAAGGGAAGGGGAGCAGCAGAACCAAAATAGAGCAAAAACAAGGGAATCGAAGCTATCCAATAAAAACTACAATAAAACCCAGATTAAACCCTATAATTAAAACCTATATTTAGAAAGGACAATCACAGAAAAACAAACTAATCCTAGCTTATTAATCAGAGAAACAAAACATAGAGTAAGGGAGAGAGAACCAAATAAGCTTTACAGGTTGGCCAAACATGGTGGAAATGCCATTCAAATGACTTCCAGAGACAAAGGAGCGAGAACAGGGGAGAGGGGATGCGAAATTAGCAATGAAAAGCCCAGAATCAATCCATTACAAGCCGAAATAAATCTATGTTCGTGCTGAGAATCAGTTAAGGCTATTCCAAACTAATAAAGCAAAGCATAAATAGATGAAATTACTAACCAGAAAACGGATCTGACATTCGAAATCCAAAACCAAAAACGACCCTAAATTCCTAATATTCGAATCAAACCAACAAATATCCTAAAAATAAACCAGGAAAACTTTAAACTAAAACCTAATTAAAACCTAAAAAACCTCCTCGCACTGCTGCTGCCTTGCTTTATACCTGAATCTTCCTCCATCTTAGTCGTCGATCTGGGGGGTTGAGGTGGACGGTGGAGATGATACTGTGCTGGCCTTGATGGGTGGGCAGTGAAGGAGCGTTGATGGTGTGCGAAGATGACAGAGATGGTGTGGTGAAGCGTGCGATTCGGATGAGAGAGACAGGAGTTTGAGAGAGACAGAGATGAAGATGAGATGATGATGGAGGGGTTTTCGAGGGTTTCTAGTTTGCCGGCCGAGAGGAGAGAGACAAGGAGATTAGGGAGGAGATCGGGTCACATGCCCAACACGTGAGGGCGCTGTGGTTCTTATTTAATTTTCCTTTATTTTTTTCGTTCTTTTGGTTTAGTGGATAAAATAATTTGGGCTTGAATTAGCTCACCCCAATTCTTTATTTCGACATTTCTTCATCTTTTTTTTCCCGCATTTTTCGCAAATTATTCAATACCTACAAAACAAAATCAAATCAAATGAAAATCTAAAAACAACGATTACCACGAGCATAAATCGAATATAAAGGTATCATAAAAATATCATACTTTTGGCACGAACAAATATCCGTATACCAAGATTTTGCTCCTGCTCGAGTAAAACAACTAAACTACCTCAAAAGAAATGGAAAATAAGAAAAAGAAAATCCTAATTCACTGTCTAGGAATCATGGTTGAATTTAGCGTATGCAACAAGCCCTTTAAACCCCTCGAGTTCCTAAGTGGACGAGTAAGGTCTCGTGAGGGCTTTCAAGTGAAATACCCACAAAAATTATTTCAAAAACTAAAGGGAAATCTTTTTGGTTTTTTTAAAAAACATAAACATATATACAAATAATAGGGAAACTATGCACACAACTCAGGCAGCTGCAACACCCTAATAATCAAGTCACAAAAGTATACACAAATAGAATGTACAATCAGAAGATATCTAAGTCAAAAGAAGCATCTCGTTTCTCATTTTTCATTCCACACACAATATGCAATGACATGTACGCCTTGGTGCATGTACTAATGTGTGTCAACTCTTACGAATCAGGTTGCTAATATTGACACGATCCCTATTTTCTTGCCTAATTACCTTCTTTGCTCCATTTTTTTTTCATTTTTTTCAAGAATAATAACGCACACACCCTAAACCCGCTTGACTTACAAATATTCAGGCCTTCCCTAAAAATGGGTTTTATTAGATTATGCAAAGCACTCTCATTGCCCAAACAAATGTGTAATCAAGTAAAATAGCACATATTCAAGCCAATTAAAGTTATAAAATAAAGATAGTGGCTATGAACATTGATGCCCGGGTTTTTATTCACTTTTTAGTCTTTTTCCCTTTTTGCTTTTTTTCGCATTTTCAGAAGCTCAAAAGGTAACTTCGACAAACAAATAGTTCACATGTCAACTTAACAATAAGACCCTAAGAATTGATGACAAAGTGAGCAAGCTAGCACAAAATCACACATATGAGATGGAATTATAATGAAAAATCGAATATACATCCTCAACTAGACGTCTCATCATGCAAACTCTATTTACATATAACTCAATAATCTAGCACATAGGATCACAATCGCCAAAGAAAGCACACAAAACCCCAAAAGAAAAGAAAATTTTTCAAAAATTTTTGAAATTTTTTTTTGAAAATTATGTACAGATGGGCACCTCACTCCCACACCAAAACTCCACCATATCCTCATTGTGGGAACTAAGGTGCCAAAAAGCAATCATATAAGCTATACAACCATAACACCAACACAAATTCACAAGAATATACAAACTAGGACATGACCAAAATCGAACAAACAAAACCAAAATCATAAAAGAAAGTAAAACAAAAACCCATTCTAAAATAAAACAAAACAAAGACCAAAATCAAAACCAAACCAAACCAAACCAACCATTGAAACACTAAAATGGAA
>NCQS01100358.1:0-10177 GCA_002740445.1 Pachycereus pringlei
CAACTGACGCTCTACTTCTTCATCTTCCTCACACCATAACCATTACTCCCTCTCCCTCTCCTCCTTTATGTCCATCATCAATCGATCGGTTACAAAAGAGTCAATGAAGGTAATTAATTGGGGATACGAACGGCGATGTTTCAGGGGGTCTTTAGAGGGAGGTCGAAGCAGAGAGTTTGAGGGTAGCATATTAGGCTAGCAGTAGTCTAGTTTACAAATTTCATTTTGCTTTTCATTCTGTTTTTCGATTTCAGATATGATTCTGGACTATTAAATTTGGTTTAATTGATTCTCCTTTAGTTATACTCGAGTGGAATTCTGGGTTTTGGTATTGAAATTGCAAACAATTGGCCTAAGGTTCGAATTTAGCATGCAAATTTTCCCTCCCCTGTTTCACTTGGGCCTATTTTGTGAAGTAGAAGCTCAGGTCTCATACAGGTAGTTGGGATTTCGGCCTATCAATGGTTAGGATTGAAAAGGTTTGGAGGCAATGATGTTGGTCTCGAATTTGCTTATACTGGTTAAGCTTGCCAAGTTAGTAGTTTGATAAAGCTTAAATGCTACTTTGCTTAATTTGCCCAATTTTGTTTGTCTTATTCGTGTTGGTCTGCTTTTGATTGAGATCGAGATTGAAATGATAGAATCATGTGGTAATTTCACTAAATTTTTCTATGTAGAGGAGCTTATTTTGTAGGTTTTAGTTAACCTATTGATATTACTTCTTGTTAAATTTGTGTTACTAAAGTAGCCAATCGATACTGTAATCATTTTTATGTTAGACGAGTTCTTATAACCTAATTTCATAAGTTATCTTTGAGGACCGACCCTCAAGTGCTACGACTGGCAACCGTACGCTTGCGGTTAAAACTAATCGTTATAAAATAATAAGAAGTTTTTGGCGCCATGTACTAAAAGCATATGTGAATGTAGTATTCTCAATAGTTTACTCAGATTAGACAAACAATCATCAAAGGAAGACGTGAACATAGAGAAATCATCCATGAAAATTTTCATACAATGCTCAACAGGAATGACAGTACATAGTTTGAACGATATTCTCCTAAAGGCACGTGTACTAAAAGCATATGTGAATGTACTATTCTTTTAATTCTCAGGAACAACAAAGATTTGGGTATAGCTATAATATCCATCCAAAAATTAGTTAATGAATGTCCAAATAACCTCTCTAATATTTGGTTAAGGAAGGGAAGGGGAAATTGGCCATTCCTTGTGGCAACATTCAATTTTCTATGATCAATACAAACCGGTCACCCAGACTAGACTAGAGTAAAAAATAGCTCATTTATGTCATTTCTAATTAGAGTAATGTCGGTCTTCTTGGGAACAACTTAAATAGGACTAATTGACTCATTATTAGAAATGAGATAAATAATCCCATCGTCCAACCACTTATGTAAGTTCTTTCTTACTACTTCTTCTAAGGTTGAGTTCAAATGCCTGTGGTGGTCAGGTAAGGCTTAGCATTATCCTATTAATGGATCCTATGTTGCTAAATCAAGGGACTGATTCCCTTGATATTGCCTAAAGTCCAATTTATGACATCCTTGTTCTCTTTAAGTAAGGCAATCAATTTTTCCTTTTGGTTTCGGTCTAATTCAGTAGCAATAATCATAGGTAAAGATTCATTGAGTTCGAAAAATGAATACTTAAGAGTATCACAAAGAGGCTTTAAGCTAGCAGATGTAGGATGGGAATTAGACTCAGTAGTAGAAACAAGCAAACAACCAGAAGTAGAGCACAAGTCATTAAATTCAGACACATTATATTCAAGCTCATCGTAATTAGAAAAGACTCATGCTTAGCAGCAAATGTATCATCAAACTCATCATCAAAAATAGAATCCTCCACCGATTTAAGTGGTAAAGTCTTTATATCATGAAGTTCAAAAGGCTGTCTTTACAAATAAAAAATGCTCAACTCTAAAGTCATATTGCTCGAAAAACAGTCTTGACATTCCATTTCCACAGTTAATTAGAGTATTTAAAGTAGCCAAGAAAGAATGCCTAGAATAACAGGGCTCTTATTACCAACCTTAAGTACTTTCTCAGTTTCTAGTACAACAAAGTCTACTAGATAATTAAATTCACCCACCTTAATCAGCATATCTTCGACTATACCCCCAGGTAACCTAGTCGATCTATCAACTAATTGGATGACCATCTTGGTAGGTCTTAGCTTACCTAACCCTAGCCTCTTATACTTAGTGACAGGCAATGAAATAACATTGGACCCTTAGTCAAGCAATGCTATATGAATAGTTGGTCCCTTATGACTATAGAAATAGTAAGATAATCGGGGATCTATGCATTTAACTAAGAGCTAATGGAAAATGATAGAATTAGCACTAGAGCATAAGAAAGCCACATAGAACACTCATGGCAGTGCTAAGTAATACATAAGTCCTTCAAGAATCTAGCATATGGAGGTATCCACTAAACAGCAATAAGCAATGGAATGTTGATTTTGACTTTAGAGAAAGTCTCTCTTATCTTATCAACATGGGCCTGGTCTTTCTCTTTCAACCTATGGGGAGTGAGGCTATGTATTTATGAGCCCACTCAATGGTAGTAGGAGAAGAAGAATCTTTATAAAGTGAAGAATCTATTGTATCAGTAGAGCCCTTCTCCTTATGTTCATCTTGGTCACAAAATTGGTCAGAAGAAGAATCACAAGGGACACCATCAGTTGTACCCCTTGAATTACTAGATGAATCAGTCTTTATAATAGAAGAACGAGAAGACGATGAATTTTAGAAGAAAGTGTGAGGGTATCTATGGTTTCTTTCGAATTGCCTACTTGATTATGAATCTCTTGAGCTAATCTAAGATATACAACTGCATTAACTTTCTTTTCATTCTCACTTAGGGTAAGTCCTACGGAAGACTAAGAAACAAGACCCTTAGGGTTCACCTTTGGCTAGCCAGGAAAAGTACCTCACTCCTTCGTAGATGATGCTAATTATGAAAATTATTTAGTCATTATTCTCATAATCTTTTCCATATAGTATTCACCATTCTCTCCATACTACTATTAAATGTCTTATCAATCTTATCAATATTAGTGTATCTAGTAGAAGAAGGTTAAGTCAGAGCAATTAGAAGGTGGTGGTTTAGGTGCACTAGGCACATCTTGAATAGCCAATGTCTAGAAAGAGCTAGAAGGATAGAAAGCAGGCTAGGAGCTGTTTCGCAAAAACACTATGGGCTAGGAATTAGGAACCACAATATTATAGGGTAGAATGGGTCATTTTTAGGTCTTTGGTAGCCCGTATTCACTTTGTGCTGCCCAGTAGAAAATTGGTGAGCAAAATAAGGACACGAAGTCAATGTTTGGTCTAAGACCTGACAATGCGAACAACACACCAAGGATGTCTGGGGAGCCTGGGGTTGCTAAATCGATAACCCCTTCAACATTTTCTAGAGGAAAACATCCTAGACCCAAGATGGCTTACATTAGAAACTGCATGTATTCTATCTCTAGCACCAAACTTAAAACATAGGCTATCATCAATAACAGTTTTCCACTGCATGGTCCTCTGAGCTAAGTCCTCTAAAAACTCCCAAGTGGTAATGGTGCTCTTAGAAAGAATTTTACCTTGATGTATGGACTCTAACATGGTTCTAGGTTGTTGGTCAAGTCCTTCATAAATAATTTGACAAAGATGTGTTTGTTCTAAACCATAGTGAGGACACTGGACTAACAAATTCTTTAGCCTATCTAAATATTTCTAAAATAACTACATTTTTAAGTGAAAAAATTGATTGATTTCATTCATTAGTTTTACCGTTTTGGAATTAGAAAAATATTTTCTTAAGAACAACTCAACAAAGTCATCCCAAGTGGAACCAAAATTAGTAGCCAAACCATACATCTATCTTTTAGGAGCATCTTTTAAAGCAAAAGAAATTAATTTCATTCTAACCTCATTAACAGAAATATTAGGAAAATGTATCAAGGAACATACTTTCCTCAAGGTCTCTCAAAAACAGATATGCACCCTCTAAACTAGTAAACTTATGGAGCATTTGAGTGTAATGACTTATAAATACTAAGGTCACATTAGGTCCTTCATCAAGCATATAAAAACATGATAGTGAAATAGTCCTTGGAGGATAGAAAATATTATTCAAATGTCTCTCTTGTGCCATTTCTTTTAATTTAGATTCAGATTAGGTTCAGGTTCAGGTTCGTGTTCAATCGTAATAAGTCTTCTTTTTTAAGGCTCTCCAATGCTACCAATCATGCAATTCCCATAGCCACAAAAGTATTTTGGTCTTTTCTTTTTCGTTTTTTGGTTTTTTGGATTTTTTAACACAAAAATAGAAAAGGAAAGGAAAATAATTAGAAAATCTAACAAAACTCCAATTTCAAAAAGATATATACAGAAAATTCGTCAAAATAAAGCCGGACATGGACATAGTTTTTTTTCAATTTTTACTTACCTAAAATAATGCAAAAAAAAATTATAGAAAATATAGAACTGCATAAAAAATTAGTTCTGAAAATTGTAGCTATTTCTAAAATTCTAAAAAATTTCAAGAAATTCACATAGACTCTAAAGGGTAATAGAAGCCTACAAAAAATATCAAATTAGCAAAAAAAAGCACTGAATTTGCACAGAAAAATCAGAATGGAGAACTTAAAAATGAAAAAACCTATAAAAACCCACACAGTATGTCAACTCCAATTCTGACCTGTCCTAATTTTAATGCACTTTTCATAGCTTTGAGTTTTTTGACATAAAATTAACTATATAGTAATAAACCAAACCTAGCAAATGAAAAAACATAATACGAATTCTAAACACAAAAATAAGAAAATAAAATTTCTAAACCACTTACTTTAGAAAAATTAAAACTAAATAAGCACTAACTCAAAATCAAAACCAACAACAAAATCACCCAATCAACTAAACTAAGACTCAACTTGCAATCCTTTTTTTTTGTGATGACGGTCCCCAACAGCTCCAACAAAACTTGTTCTGATTTTTCACAAGCATACAATTTATAGTAATAGTACTTGAGGGTTGATCCATAGAGATGGATTTGAAATTTAGGCTACTATCTAATCCTACAATAAATATCAACCAACTTCAAAAAGTAAATCTTATTAAAGTACAAACCTTCATGAATCACTAAACACAAATTGTTGCCTGAATCATTTCAAAGAGTCCCTGAGACATATACAACCCATAAAAAGCAAAGCTTTTAATTTTAGTCATCATATTTAAGAAATAGAATCATCAAATCAAATGCTCAAAATTATGCAGTAGGAAACTCAATCCAAAACAAACACATGGAAAATTAATCCCTCCCCCAAAAGAAACACAAATTAGAAAGAAACAGAGATAATGAGCCTAGTACAACAAGCATAGACACAGATTCGTTCAACCTAAACCCAAAACAAAAACAAAATCTCGGCATGGAAATCACTGCAAAAAAATAAGTAGCAGCATTGGCAAGGAATGCAAATCCATCTTCATGACACAATATAGGAACAAAACCATGTATCCATAATAATAGGAGATGAAATCTGGACTTGATATAAAGGACCGAGCTTCAAAAACCATACAATTATACTCGAATACCATGTGAAACAGCAAAAAAAAAAAAAGAGAAACAAAATTTTGAACCGAAAAAAGAGCAATAGACTTGAGATTAAATAAAATGAGAAACCCAAATTTGAAACCAAACTATGCAAATTCAAAGCCAAATATCAAGAGTTCCAATCAAATTTAGCAATGCTGACCTCAACTACACTAAGTTTATAAGACTAAGTCAGATCTGAAAATGAAGATGAAAATGAAATCAAAAGAGTAGCAATTGAAACTAAGTAACTCTAGTCTATACTATGCTACAATCGATCTCGAGCCCACCTTATAGCAAAAAAAATGCAGGCAATGCTTTTGATTACCTCCATTAAACATGAATTAACTCCCTTGTAACTACTCCATTAAAGCTCAATTATTCATTTAAATTGATGAGATACAGTGAGATGATAATGATGAAGATGCACAGTAACAATCTTTGATTAATGACAGTGATTATTGGGGAATTTTTCAAGCTAAATTATGATAAATAAAAGTAAAAGAGACAGGAATAAGGCATTTCTCTATGCTATAGAAGAAGGAAAGAGGAAGACGAATGAGGGCTCCGTGTTATTGAGAATGAGATGAGAAATGAAATAAAAGGGAGTTAGGTTTACTGGGAAGTAAAAAAGAAGAGAAATGGTGAGGGCGCATGTGAGGCATGCGTGAGGGAGAGAAAGAAAAAGCAAAGTCGTGATTGGGAAGGGGGGTTGGAATGCTTAGGGAGTGGAAAGGCAAGATGCAAGAGCCATTTCCATAGGGAAGAGAGAAGAATTAGGCTTAAGGCTAGCATTTTTTGGGCCATGGGCTTCAGGTCCTTGTTTTCTCTTGTTTCCAATTTGATCCAACACTATTCTTTCTTCCATCTCTTTTAGCAAGCTGTGTATTCATTATTCTCAAATTTCCACAATTGCTACAAAGCAAAGAAAAACTTATTTTAGAATCGTAGTTTGATTAATTTATTTTGAGCACATACTACATAATGAAGGGTATAAAAATGACATAATTTTTGGTTAAATAGGTACCATAAGAAGTACTTAACGCTTATTCAAGTCAATTATTTGCATGAGATTTGATCCTAAATCTATGTATAAAAGCTTGTAATAGAGTCAGTCGTTGTAATGTCCAAGTGGGACGAACTTGGCTTCTTTTACCTTCGAAGTGGTGCATATTAAAGGAGCCCTACAGTGGTTCTCCTTAGAGGTAGCGCCAAGGTTGAATGGGAGCTCCCCAACAATCAACTTGGTTTCTTTTCCTCGTCTTTTCCTTTCTTCACTAGCTAGTCAACCTCTTTCGACAGAGGGGAATGCATGGCATCCACTTTCTCATGGCAATGTTCCATGTTTAAACATGATAAGATGGAAAGGTGCTTTAATTTTATAAAATAGCTAGCACATTTTAAAAGGAAATGCACAAACCTTTCATTTATAGAAAATACTTAATTTTGTCTCTAAATCAAATCCTTAAAACCAAAGGCACAATTGAGGAACCAACAATTTTTCTTTTAGGAAGAAGAAAGATTTCTTTTGTATGGGATTATAATCCCTGGGGTTCGCAAATGCAAATTAGATAAATGACTCCATGGCTACGAAGCGTGTGAATGGATTATAAGGTGAAGCTTCAATGAAATGGATGGTGGAAAGCCGTCATTAGATTGTTAGCGTCAATGACGGCCTCTAATAGATGTGAATGTCTTAAATTTTATTTGTTCCTACTTCATACAATAAGCATTTTTCCTGAATTAGTCTCACTTAGTGAGGCATCTAACAATAAGAATGTTTATGGTGACCACTTCTTAGCAATTCATCTTTAAAAGAGCATAAATGTAAAATAAAGCAATAAATTTAGGTGGTCACCTTGTTATGAACATATTTTCATTTTATCAACAAGAATACAAGTACAAAGGACCTAACCGTTGGGAGGAGATCAGGCAATCACTGATGAACTGACCATAGTCCCTTTTATTCAGATAATGGAAGCAATTCTCCCCACGCGACACTCACCAGTCTACTCTACGATGAGGGAAGCGATGAATACGGTCCACGGATGAGGTGGCTTTAGCCTCAATGGCACCACTACACCCAAGATCATTAGCAGTCTACCCTCTCCCTGAGGTACCAAATGCACCCAAAGGGAGCCTCTATGAGAACCTTCTAATATGAAAGGGGTCGGGCCTTCCTAGTGCAAATAGGAATCCCTTTAACCTCCAGCCAAGAGTTCACCTAAAGCCAATAAAAAATAAGCACCTCAGCATGATAAGAGAAATGAAAAGAAACAATGTAAAAGAGAGGTGCTTACATAATTAATGGTCTGGCAATTCAATGCCATCCAAAAGATGTTTATGCCCTGAAGGGCAGGGGCCTTATTAATGCAGTTACTCCGGGTTCACCACGTCATGAATGGCACCGACCTGGCACCCTTAGTATTGTAAGCAATGTTGGGCAAGTAGTCGAGAAACCAAGACTGCTAAGAGGAGAAAAACACAAGTTAGGAAGAGAAGAAAAGCATAAGAATAAAGCAAAACAATTAGATAAAGCTCACCTCGAGCACACAATAGGCAAGTTCCCTTCATACCATATACGAGCCGCTCTCATGTACTTTAGAAGGCTGACGGAGGTTGTCGTGCCCCAGTTAATATTGCCCATCGAGGAAGCGTCCTATGAGAATGTATTCTAATAAAAATGGCATTGGTTGCCCTTGTCAGTGAAAA
This sequence comes from Pachycereus pringlei, assembly GCA_002740445.1. Classification (NCBI taxonomy): domain Eukaryota; kingdom Viridiplantae; phylum Streptophyta; class Magnoliopsida; order Caryophyllales; family Cactaceae; genus Pachycereus; species Pachycereus pringlei. The sequence goes on from NCQS01100358.1 coordinate 8,319, forward strand.
CAGCTTAGCTGAGCAAATGTCCTATGAAAAGGAAAAAGAGTTGCTGATAGGAAAGGCCATCTAAGGAACCCTCCATGACCTCCTTGATCTCGGAGTACTTGATGGATTTGGACTTGAGGGGCCATCTTCTGATAGAGGACCCAAATAGTTCACTATGCTTCTGCCCTGCATCTTTAAGTTGAGTTAGTACTTCAGCGAGGTTGGCCCAAACAAAACCCTGATCAGCACGTACTAGTCAGAGGTGATGATCATCATCTCGCTTGGAGGAAAGCGAAAGGTATTGGTAGTGCCCCAAAACCTCTCCATCTGACTGTTGGGGAGGCCCCACAGACCTTAATCAAATGTTTGAAGTGACCACGCATCCCTAGGAAACCTCAGATAAGGACACTCAATGTCCTTCAGGTTCTCATGCCCTTTCACGAACTCCTTGGTTCTGCAAAAGCAAAAAAAAGAGTAATGATCAGTAGTACAACTTCAAAAAATTAGGAATTAATGAAAAAAGAAGAGATCATTAACTCATAAGAAAAAGAACTTACCATGCCTTGCCGAGAGATGGTAGAAATGTACTAGTATGTGCCTTATAGGTGCAGACAGTTAGAGGTGTCAATCAATTGCTAGGGGTTCAGGACTTAATCGTATAATCATGCTCAAATAAAATATTGTCGCTTTGATGACACGATAGGGGAGGTTATGCGCTAACGATAGTCCACATGTAAATGTCAAAACTGTAGCTCATGAACTGGACAAAAAGGAACGAGGGCGAAATTTAATAACATCTAAAGACCCTGTAGAATTTTGACAGCATTTCAATAAGAATTCAATAGAACTAAGAACTAAAACTTACAAAATAGTAAAAGAGCAAAAACTAAGTTTACATTTCACTCCTAATAGTTTGTGCACCCTAGAATCATCCTAAACACATAAAATTTTCCCATCAAATCCTCAGAAATGAAGGTTCAAACAACATAACCACACAAATCCTCCACTTAGGTATATGGTTCAAATTTTCCACTAAAAATGCCATGAATCTAGTGAATAACGCAAAAATAAACAGGACAAAAGCAATTACCTTGTGAATTGCAAACGTGGAGGTTCTTGAGCTTGAGGAAAGCTGATAATGAAGGTTTTCAAGGGGGAGGAGTAGAAATGAAAAGGAACAATAGAGACAAATAGTCGCAACTGAGTTTTTTAAGCTTGTAGAACTAAATGGCAGGCGGAGACACCTAGCAACCGCCGCTAGGTACAAGATTATGTCGTTGGTTAGTAACGGCATGTTTATTCATGTCGTAATCTCAACAATTGTCAGAGGCATTTTAATCTTGCTATTGAGGTCTGACTTTATAAATAATGGCATGTTCGTTCACATAAATGTTGGCTAAAAAATCATATAAAAATAAAAGTTGGGCATTCTTTCAACTGTATTCTGCTTGGTCAACTTTTTTCTAAAAAGAAAAATTCCTTCTCAAATTTTTAGTAGATATAAGGCCTTCAATCATCAAATTTTTTTTAGGAATGAGACCTTCAAGCCTCAAATATTTAATAGCTTTGAGACATTCAAGACTCAAATGTTTGAGATGTGGACACCTTCAAGCCTCATGTCATTAGTCTATAGAGTCCTTTAAACTTCAAATTTTTTTAATAGGTGGATACCTTCAAGCCTCATAATTTTTAACATTTGGAGATCTTCAAGCATCAAAACATTCCTCAACATAATTTTAACTCCTAGGGCGAACATAAACTTTGAATCCTTTTTTAAAACACTTCCTTTTCCATTATATGCCAAAATTTTCGGGAACACATTTTTTCTCAATAGAATTTGAGCACAAAGGGTGGGGCCTAGACCTTCAAAGCTCTTATGT
>NCQS01100365.1:0-11319 GCA_002740445.1 Pachycereus pringlei
CAGGCCCAAAATCCAATTCAGCATCTGGTGGGCCCAATTCTGGCAGCAGCAGTGAGGCCGCCTACATCAGCATACCTGGAGTACCTACTGAGTAGATCCAGTGGCTCCTAAGCTTGATTGATGGGATGGGTAAGGGTTACGAAAGGCTTTCAGATAATGTAAATTGGATGCTCGACAGCGGGGCCACAAGTCACATTGCTCATGGCATTTTACGCAAAAGTAGTTGTATTGATACCCCCCAACAAAATGGGTGGGTTGAACGCAAGCATTGCCATATTCTCAACATAGCAGGGGCCCTTAGATTTCAAGCATGCTTGCCTATTGGTTTTTGGGGTGAATGTATACTCACAGCGGCTTACCTGATGAATTGAACCCCTTCTAAATTGTTAAAAGGGAAAACACCCTATGAAGTTATCTTCCAATGTAAGCTGTCCTATGATGAAGTTCGAGTTTTTAGTGTATTGTGTTGTGCTCAAAATAATCCACGCACTAAGGATAAACTTGCTTCGAGAAGTCGAAAGTGTGTGTTCCTCGGGTACCCTTTTGGCAAAAAGGGTTGGAAAGTTTGTGATTTAGAAACCCATGTAATCTTCATTACTAGAGATGTGGTGTTTGATGAAAGGACCTATCCTTTTGCAAAGAGAATGTCCAAGCAATTTCGGGGACAGGCCAAAATTACCTTACCAAGCCCTGCATGCATTTTGATAAAGTTGGGCAAGAGTTTGATTGCTTTAGTGAGGATTTTCAACATGATATTGACATGCCTTTGGAGTTTGGCTCAGCCGAAACCTCCGACCTGCAAGCCCACATCTGCCCTACCAATCACAGGACAGGGGGAGCTCAAGACTGGGCCTCGACGATACTCCAGAATGCAACCCACTGGTTCCACAGGCCCACATAGGCCGGCGGAGCACCGTGCATGGACGTCCAGCAGCCGTTCCTAGCCTAGCCTCAAACTCTCCTATCTCACCTCAAGTCTAACAACGCCCAGCTTAAGAATTCCCTATACCGCAGCCAGCCCAACAAGAGCAACGGCTTGAGGATGAGAGCCCAGTAGCTCTCTGCAGTCCAGCACCAGCATCTTTTGTCCGACCACAAGCGCACTAAACACTGCCCAGCTCGCAACAACTGTACGGTGCCCAGCCTTGACTCCTATAGCACTCGAGCCCGCAAAACTCCAGCCGACTTAGGCGATTACATCTGCTACAGCACCCGATCTAAAGACCCCCTATCAATTACATCCGGCTTCATGATAAGTCCTCAGGTACGCCCTACCCCATCGCAAACTATGTCACGTGAGCTAATTTTTCTATGTCACATCAAAATTTTCTTGCTGCCATAACTAAAGTGACATAACCCAAGTATTATCACTAGGTGGCCAAGGATCCTCGTTGGAGGGATGCAATGGCAGAAGAGATTCAGACCTTAGAGAAAAATGGCACATGGATCCTATAAGGCTTATCGCCCGGAAAGAAGCCAATTAGCTACAAGTGGGTTTATCGTGTGAAATACAATTCTGATGGTTCAATTAAGTGGTTTAAGACTCGGTGTTTCCTCTCTATGGCAATCTCTAAGGGCTGGGATCTACATCAGTTAGACGTCAACAATGCATTCCTTCATGGGGACTTAGAGGAAGAAGTGTACATGACTTCGCCACCTGGCTTCACTTGCTACAACACTACCAAGGTATGTCATCTTCAAAAATCATTATATGGTCTTCGACAGGCGCCATGTCAATAGTTTGCCAAGTTATCTTCGAAATTGCATGAATACGGGTTTGTTCACTCTTATGCGGACTCTTCCTTATTTACTTACCGCAAAGGGGACGTCTTTATGGCTCTTCTAGTTTATATTGATGATATCGTACTAGCTGGCAATAATACTCATGCATGCAGTGAATTCAAAAGCTATCTCCATGCTTGCTTCAGCATCAAAGGCCTAGGTCCATTAAAATATTTTCTTGGTATCGAAGTTGCTCATGGGCCTAAAGGTTTGTTTCTAAGTCAACGCAAATATACTCTTGAGAGAGTTGATGAATGTGGACTTTTGGGCGCTGAGTCCTGTGATTTTTCAATGGAGGTCAATCATAACCTTGCCCTGGCTACAGGACCTTTCTTAGATGATGCAGGCTAGTACCATCGCCTTGTGGGGCACTTGATCTATCTTCCTATTACTCATCTAGATTTATGTTACACAGTCCACATCCTCTCTCAATTTATGCAAGCCCCAAGAGTTGAATACATGAATGCTGTTTGTACAGTCTTGTGCTACATCAAAGGTACCCCTGACCGTGGACTTTTGCTTCAGGCTCATAGTGATATTAATCTGGTTAGCTATTGTGACTCAGAATGGGGAGCCTGCCCCTGAAACGCCATTCATTGATTGAGTACTTTGTCACTCTTGGAGGATCACCCATCTCTTGGAAAACTAAGAAGCAAACCACAGTCTCCCGCTCTTCTGCTGAGGCCGAATATCGTTCCATGGCTGCTACTACAAGCGAGTTGATATGGTTAAAGTTGTTTCTTAGTTCTCTAGGCATGTTTCATACACATCCCATGCACTTATATTATGACAGTCAAGCCGCGCTCCACATTGCCAAGAACTCTGTCTTCCACGAACATATGAAACACACCAAGATCGATTGTCATTTTGTTTGTGAGCGGCTTCATATAGGTGAATTGGCACTCTTACATCACTTCCAAGCTCCAACCTGCCGACCTTTTCACAAGAGCCCTTGGCAAGCGGCAGTTCTAGTTCCTATGAAGCAAGTTACGTATGGTGAACTTGCATGCGCCAACGTGAGGGGGAGTGTTAAGGATGGGAGTTGTGCTTATTATGGAAATTGTATTTGAGTGTGATTAGGAATCTTTTAGATATAGCATGTACCATATCTCTTCCCTTATTTTGTGGCACCTTGTTATTCACGCTAGAGGACCTTAGGGTTGTATATATAGCATCCTTCTATTATGTACACAGCAAGGCAAAATCAATACAAAGCAATTTTCCTCATGCCTTCAAACTCAACATCCACGGCTTTCACACACAGAGAGGGTTGTACATATAGCATCCTTCTATTATGTACACAGCAAGGCAAAATCAATACAAAGCAATTTTCCTCGTGCCTTCAAACTCAACATCCACGACTTTCACACACAGAGAATGAAATTTATATTTGGTCTTTGTTAGCAACAGTTTCTACGGTGCATGTTAGGAGACCAATTTTAGATTCAGTCTCAAATGGAGACTGATTTTTATATTCGGTCTCTAATTTGACTTTTTAGATCTTTTTTTATGCTCTAATTTTGACTTCTTTGAATCTTTATCTAGTTTTTGGCTAGCCAAAAACTAGTCATACATAATGAGCTTGTACCTCTACTCAAAGCCATTGTTTTTGATATAAAAGTAGTACTGTAGTTCTTATGTTCTAGAATTTGGAAAATGCTCTCACGTTTTGTGGTTTTGATAAACTTCTAATCCAAACACTTCAAAGAATTTAATAAACAAACATTTTTGATATTCTATCAACACCATCTCAACATGTACAAACATAATATTATTGATGTACAGTTCCTAGCTCACAAAATTACATCTCCTTTAATGTGATTTTAGGAAAGATAAAAAGAAACGCAAAAAATAAGCCACTAATCTGCCATGGCTCTAATCGTAGTTATAACCTGGAATTCCTCTATATGCTCCCACGATCTGCAAAAGAAGAAGAAATAATGTTAGAACTTGTTCTTGACAAAATTCCTTTTTCTCTTTCCAGAAAAATCGAAATAGAAAATTAAACTTAAGGCATTCTACCTCCAAAAAAATTGTATAAATTAATAGATCTATGAGATGAAAAAAAAAAAATAAAAAAATGTAAGAGATGAGACCAATCTGGATAAGAGCTTCGATTGTGCTGAATCTGTGTAGCTAGTAGTATTGGAAGACTTTCGGAAGATATGGGTGACATCCTCCTCCTCTGCTTTATGGGGTGTGCTATTTTTAAAGAAATGACTTCCATTGGAGAATCAAAGAGAATGTACATTCCTAGTCTAGGAAATGTGTCATCTGAGTGGAGCTATTGTAGAAAGGAGGTTTGCAGTATTATTTTTCTAAGGCGATGCTTATAGTTGCTGTGTCCTTTTTATTTTGTCCTATCGATCTTAGCCTGTGTTGACTTTATTCTTGCCTTATGGCATTCAATTATCCAAAAAAAAAAAAAAAAAGAGGCAAAAAAAGATAAGAAAATTAAGTTAGAATATATTCGAATTCAATAACATTGCTTGAAAAAGGGGAAATAATTTTACTAGATCTAAAAATTTTTAGATCTAGAGAAGAGGAAGAGTGGCACAAGAACACATAAGAAATAATTAGAGAGACCAAAGATTTAGAGAGTACTTGCATAAGATATTGGAGATTTTTATAAAAGTTAAATCATAATTAACATAATACATCATAAGAATAATATAAGCCATTTCATCAAGCACTTAGTACGGAACCCTCGCCCCATCGATGTCCATTGACCTCTACTCCCTTCGTCCCCGATGCTCTGCCTCTATTTTTGCCTTTGTGCTGATCGATCGATCGAAGACACCAGCCTTCTTTGGGTTCCTTGGTGACGAATCTAGCCAACAATAACAGCAAAGGTGAAGTTGGGGTTGATTGGTCGAATGTGAGAGTGTGAGAGAGAGAGAAGATTAGGGGTTGACAACGGGATGGGTACAATTGGGTCAAGCAGATCGATCCGTTTAAAATAAAGTCAATAAAGGGCCGGCTCAATAATGAATTGGGCCAATGATGGGTCGTCCCATTAAGGCATATTAATGGGCCAAACCAGGTTAACCTATTAACGACCCGTTTAATGACTCATTATTTTTTCAACCTACTTGGCACACTAGTTTACATGTTCTAATTAATTAAGCTTATTATCAATGCTTTGTACATACAATAATGATCATACACAGTTTTTTTTTGCAAGTTTATTCCATTTTAAAACGGGCCAAATGCAGGTCGTCCATGGGCCGAATCCAACTCAACCCGCTTATTTGTAAGCCTGACCCGACCCAAATGTTTAACGGGCTAACCATGACCCGACCTAGTCTACTTTGTAAACAGGCCGACCCTAACCTGACCCAACTCGATCCATTGCCCTCTCCCAGAGAAGATGATAGAGTTTGGAGAGAGATGCAGAAATTCAGAAAGAGGGAGATCATGGGTGAAGGAGGCGACCCTAATTGGTGAGAAAGAGGGAAAAACTACAATTATAAAGCTAGCTAGTTAGGGTTTGCTTTTGGTTTTTGATTTTGCACTCAGACTAAGTTTTAGAGACTGGTTTTTGGGGTTGTAAAAATCTAAGTGAGACAAGGAGGACAATCGGACACTAAATTTTATCTCTATTCGAGTCCATTCTACTTTTGGTCTCTAATTTTGGCCTAGAAAAGAAACAAAGTCATTTCATCACTAATTTTGGTCTCTAATTTGAATTAGAGATCGAATTGCTATTTGGTCTCTAAATTTCAATCTGTAATGGCAAGAAGTCTTGTAGTGAGATCCCTAAACCTGTTTATACGGTGTAAGTGGCCGTTTAACCTAATTATATAGGCCTGACCAACAATTCTCACTCAACCACATAAGTCATAAGTCACATGGCTCTACGAGTCACAACTCTTCATAGTGAGAATGAGACATACGACTAGAAAGTAACCTATAGTGTTATGTTAATTCACCGTCTAACTAACATAACACTTTCATGCAGCATAATACCCTAAATCATCCAAACATCATTGGTAACTTACCTAGTCCCTTTATGTTAAATGATATATCATATGATTATAAACTCAACATAATCATTCAGGCTGATACCGTGAAGATGGATAAATTTTTCCATAAACACCTACGATATTGCATTTTAGCTGAACTGCTTTCCTAACATGCTCTGTTGAACTGTATACATCCTGGCCCTTAAGAAACACATTAAGATAGCACCATCGAACTTCAACTTCATATCATAGCTTCAAGTTGAAGAGTCATTGTCCATAGGATCACACAGTGACAAAAGCTAGGGAAGTCAATTATCACTCCTTGTATAGGTTGTCTTATAAGTATACAGTATGAAATGTGTGTCATGGCATAACTCCCACTTAGCTAGGCATGTCACTTTATTATGTCATTGTTCATAGGATCACACAATGACAAAAGATAGGGAAGATTTGACTTTTTACGTTTCAATATGAAATCAAATATTTCATATTCGACTCTCTAGAGTATTATCTTAGACTTATTAGGGCAACTATAATTTATCATTCATACATTACTAGTATGATGAATCACTATATTGCATACCTAGTGCCAATATAATTCAGTCTTATCATGCTCGTTACTTAAGCGTTAGGACGATTGCCTATGTAACTATGGCAATCAGAAGTCTGTGACATTTCAATATGCCTAACATGCAAAAATAAATCATGAACATTTAGAAAAAGAAACATCAATCTTTATTGCTTAAATGCTCATTACCCCAAAAAAAAATGTCCATCACATAACAAGACACATCTAAGAACTAAACTCTACAAAATCCCAGACTCTTCATATGAGCTTTAAAAGCATATTTAGGAATCGATTTAGCCAATGGATCAGCAACTATCTTGTTAGTGGATATACTTAATGACAGCCTCCTTTGTCTTTATAGTGTCTAGCAGAAAGTGATAACACCCCTTGATGGGTTTGATCCTTTGATGGAACTTCAAATCCTTAGCAGATTGAATGGCAGCATTGTTTTCCATAGGATCATCAACTCTAGGAGTGAGATTAATATCCTGAAGAAAACTCATAAGCCACATTGCCTCCTGAGTGGCAAGGCAAGACGCAATGTACTCTGGCTCTACAGTTGACAAAGCTATGCAATCTTGCTTCTTACTACACTATGAGGATATGGCTCCCTTACCAAGGGTGAAGACATATCTGAAGGTTGACCTAGACTCATCTGAGTCATCACCCCAATCGATATTTGAGTATTGTCTTAACTTTCCCACCCTAATAGCAAAGGACCAAGTCGATAATACCATAAAGGTTACATCATGATTCTCTTGACGACTTTCCGGTGAGCATACCCTGGTTTACTTTGGTAATGACTTACTAAATCAACCTCAAAGTAGATATCAAGTCATATACATAGCAGGGCATACATTATACGACATTGGCATAGGGGACATTGCTCATTTTCTCTTCCTTATCATCTGTTTTAGGGCATTAGTCAAGAATTAAGATTAGACCTTTCTTAACTTGAGTGTCTTTGAGTTTGGAGTTATACATATGAAAATGCTCCAAGACCTTTTAAATGTATGTTTCCTAGCACATACCTAGGAGTTTCTTATGGTTTCTGACTATTTCCATGGCTAAGACATACCTAGATTCTCCTATGTCCTTCATCTAAAAAACGGAGGACAACCACTTCTTAGTAGCTTCAATCATTTCCAAGTTTTTTCCACCCAGAAGTATGTCATTGGCATACAGTGTAAGAAACATAATTAACCACCCTGGTTGCTTTCTTGACATGCACACAAAGGTCCTCTGAAATCATGGATATGCTAAATGAAGTAATGGCTTCATAAAATCTAAAGTACCAAGATCTGGAAGATTGCTTAAGATTGTACATATAGACCTTTTAAAATGACACACGTTGTCCTCTTGACTCTTTGATACAAAACCAATAGGTTAGTTCATAGAGATCTCTTCCTCAAGGTTACCATTGAGGAAAGCATTCTTTGTGGCCATTTGATACAACTCTAAGTTCAAATGGGCAACCAGGGCTAAGAGTCGGTGAAGAGAGACAAATCTAACCGTAGGAGAAAAAGTATCCTTGTAGTCCATACCCTAAATTTGGATGAAGCTTTTCGCCACTAGACAGGGCCTTGAACTTGTCAATCAATCCATCGGCGGGATGTTTTGCCTTGATAACCCTCTTGTTTCTAATAGACATACATCAAGGTGGAAGATCAACAAGCTCCCAAACCTTGTTTCTTACCATGGAGTTCATCTCATCTCTCATAGCATCCATCTATTCTGTGTGATTTAGTGAATTAATCACCTTTTGAAAAGAGGTAGGCTTCTTTACTTTCAAGGAGCGCATATGAATATTTCCTCTTAGATTTGGAAATGCTATTGATAAATTATTCTATGTTCACTCCTTCAAATTTTAGAACCTTCACCATTTGTCTACCTAGATGAAGAATCCCTCCCCCTTGCTCTAAAAAGTGTGGGACCCTTAGTATCTGGAGAAACACACCCACTATTCCTTTGAGGTATGAGATCCTGAATATGTGAACTAACTGTATATTCATGACTGGGAGATTGAGAATGAATTTCATTCTCCAGTTCATTCTCCTCAGGAGTTGGAGATTAAAGACGAACCTTATTCTCTTGAGTAGACAAACCTTCCTCGTTCTTGATAAGAATTCAAGTCCTTGCCCTCACCGAAAAATGGTTGAGTTTCTTATTGTAACTCATACAGTTCGAGGCCCTTCTTAATTTTACCCATGCTTAGGAACTCATCCCCTAAGAAAATCAACATTGCGCAAATCAATTTTCATCATACCACTATTTGGATGTTCCATGTACATCACATCTCCATTGAAATGTTCGGGATATGTTATGAACACTATTTTGGTAGCTTTTGGACAAAGTCTCAATGTGTGTGGTTTCAGGTTATACATATAATCAGCTGAACCCAATGGACGTAAGTGATGCAAAGGCGGCATTTTACCATACCATAACTCATATGGACTGGTAGATACACTCTTGCTTAATGCACAATTAAGGATATAAGCTGTTGTGAGCAGTACATCCCCCCAAAAACTAATTAGGAGATTAGCATGTGCTGTCATTAACCTGTGAATATCAAGCAATGTCTAATTCCTATACTCTACAATGTTATTTTGCTGTGTAGTGCATGGAATAGTTAGCTATCTTCGTATATCTCTTTCCTCAAAAAACTCTTTGAACATATTAGAGAGTTATTCACAACCTCAATTAGTTCGAAAAGGCTTAACTTTTCATTGGAATTGAGTATCTACTTCTGCTACGAAGCGTTTAAACATATCAACTGCCTCATAACAGTGAGATAATAGGTACACATAGTTATATCGTGAATAATCATCCAATAGAGTAATATATCATGAGTTTTTATTAGTATGTATGTCATAGGCTTGGAGTTTTACTATGGAGGCTCATAATCACAAGTTTTTCATTTTTATTAAGAGGGAACGAATTCATTGACGAAAACCAAAATGGCTAAGTTAAGAAGTTCAAAAAGAGGGGATCTAAGGTTTAGTCACTATGCATATGTGTTTATGAGTATAGATCGAGCACCCAATCCAAAGAAACTTAATCAAGGTATATTATTGCTAATAACCTACACATGAAAAAAGAAAACTAAGTGTTTTCAAGTCCTTTTCTAAAGTTCTTATGGCTAAAGACCCAGTCATCGCATGGATAACAAGTATATGGACCGAGGAGATCTTGTTTAACTTGGGTAATTTATTGGCTAGCCAAGACATGATTTTATATGCTATGTTTGATGGTGCACCTCCTAGGCATTGTATATGCTTCATGTGTGAGCTCAATTATATGTATTTGTACATGTTATAGTAGGGTCAAATTGGCTAATCAAAGGGGATGATTTTGATTTTATGAACTAGACATCTATTTACTCATATTTTACATGCCAGCTCAAACCATGATTATTGTTTAACTTTTACATGTGTTAGGGATAACGTACAAACTCATGCTAATTTTATTGTTATCCCCTTGTGTTTTCCTTTAACAATCTACAAGGAATCAAGAAAAGGGGAAATAAAATGAATGTCAATGATGCATCTCCCCTTTGATTTCTATGCATGTAAAGTTCTAGTGTAAGGTGCTACTTGGGTGTCAGCAGAAAAGGGATAGGCATAGAGATGCCACTATTTGCCGTTTATGATGTGTAAGTTAACTTTGTAATCAAACTAAGAGCAAATTTAGTTAGTGAAATAAGTTAGTTTTACTCTTCATGACTTGCTCACGGTTTTGCTCATGATTTTACCCAAAAAAATATATAAAAAAAAAAATTAAGCCTTACATGTGCAGGTGATTGTAATATATCTCTTAGTTTCATTAAGTCTTCCATTGCTGAACCCTGCTTAATTTCCCAATTGGGTAGTTAAGCACGAGATTAACTAGGGGATGTTACAAGCACGAGATTAACTAGGGTAGTTAAGCACGAGATTGATGAATTGAAGAAGTCAACAAGAACATGCTACATCTTATCCACCTTCGAATGCAATAAACCATGATGCTGATTTAAAGCAGAAATGGAGTTAACAACGCTCCCAGCATAAGCTTTACAGTGGAACTAAGTAGAATATCTTGTCTCTCTATATTTGAGAAAATCAATTCTCTATTGTTGCCCCCGTCATACCTCTTCTCTATGACTCTAAGGCCAAATTTCCTTCTAGATTATATCCCTGTTTTTCTCATACCAAGCCTCTGCTAATTTGTTCATTGTTGGGCTAATTTGTACTTAGACATTGCGGGAGTATTCTCTGTTCCATCTAAGGAGAGCCTCCGTGCACCCATCAATCAAGGGGATACAATTAGATGCATCACCTAAATGCCTGCTAGCACACCAAGCGGATTTGATTAGCTCTTCACAGTGATCGTCTTATGCCTACGTGATTTTAAAATGCTTCCTCTTTCTATGTAGTGTTAAGTTTAATGGGCAGATGATCAAACTGTTGACTTTTAGATACCCTGAGATTTGAAGCATTAATTTTTATGACCCTGACATTTTTGAGTTTCTGTTTTAAGTACCCTCACTTATAAATTCCTTACAATTTAGTCATTCAATTGCAAAAATACCCTTTTGGTTTTTTTTTTCAAAAATAACTCTAACCCCTTTCTTTTAAGTATCTATGATACCATCGATAGACTATCTAATAGCAAAAAGATAGTTTTTGGGCTTTTTGCTTTAAAAGGGACAAAAAAAATGACAATAGTAAGGGTTTTTTTGTAATTTGAGGATTGAATTATAAAGAATTCATAAGTGAAGCTACTTAAAAATAATCTCAAAAGTATCAGGGTCATAAAAATTAATGCATTAAATGTCGGGATACCTAAAAGGCAACAATTCGTATATGACCTTAGAATCCTCATTATAGTGGTCTTATATGGATTCAAGTCTAAAATCAAGTCACAGGTTTTCAACTTATGCTCTGTCTCCAGCCATTCATTTGCCCCTGTAAATCTCCGCTTTGGATCATCTTTGCCCCGACTTAAGCCACCCCAATGTCAATGTGA
>NCQS01100367.1:121-10520 GCA_002740445.1 Pachycereus pringlei
GCAACTTCAACATCAATCCCAAGAATTAAAACTACAAATTATCATGAAATACATAATCTAATCTATCAATCCAGAAAGCAATAAATCTAAAGGAGAAAAGAGAAGAGAATGGAAAGAATTGCTCAGCCTAAGCACGTGCTTAAATTCGTCGATTTGCAAACACGATCCGGCCCCCTCGCGAATTCCCTCTTCTACTTGCTCTCCCTCACTTTGAAAATGGAGTCTACTCCTAACTAGATGGTGGGATTGAATGGAATGGGATGGTGGATTCCCTCTTCCTCTGCTGGGTATGTGTATATATAGCACCCCTCGTTCTTTCTCAGCCATAAAAGCCGAGGAAAACGAATAGGTTAACAGTTATGCTTTCACCACAGGCCATAGCATCCACCACGGGCAGACCGTGGTGCTTGCTAGATTCGAATTTCCTGCTTTTCTCTTGCTCCATGGGGCATAACACCTCAAGGACATCCATGGGGAGTCAATATACACCCAAATTAGGGTCAAATGCCAGGTCAAAATGGTCTAAAATCTTGCAAAACACATAAAGCAACCATACCCAAGCATAGATCGGGAAAAGAGTATAAAATACAACATAAAACACATAATTTTCCCTTAAAAAGGAGGAAAATGACCCTAAAATAATATATATGTTAAGCATTTATCAAACCCCCTCATGCTTAAACCTTTGCTTGTCCTCAAGCAAACACTAAAGAAAACGAACAAGGGGAGACGCATCTAGAACTCAAAACATAACAGCCTCCTTGAATTAGGTAAGTCACAGTATATCACCAGTAAGAATGGCAAGCAACGGCAACCCCAAGTAGTGCACAAAACTTTTCAAAATTAGAAGAAGGAGAAGGTTTTCAAAGAAATACAAGACCACGAGCTCAATATCAAATTTGATCACCCCCAAGGAACCATAAAGCATATCATGCAAGCACATGAAATTGTAGAGCGAAATAGATTGGTAGAAACTCACTTTGGAAAATGTGGAACACTCCCGCTTATGTATTTGAAATATAGGATAGGTTCACTCAAGACTCATTCCAAAGATGCAATCTACTATATGCTCATAAAGACTGTCAAATTCTCCACCACTAGAATGTAATGTGCACAAGATAATCAAGAGGACTTTATTCAGGTTGTAATGTGGGCTAGAAGGGTTAAGGAAAAGGAGTGGATAAATGTATTTGGGATAATACAGAGCTACTTAGCCAAGTGACTAGGGAGCAACCAATCAAAATACCAATTAACTAATAAGTTTACCAACACTCCAAACTTCAACAATTCAATGAACATATCCCAATCAATTACATCAGAAATGAGTTAACAAACAAGGAACATAAGCTATGTGCATGTCCAATGCCAACCATTTATTCATTCTTTTTTTGTTTCTTCCTTTTCCTTCTTGTTTTTTTGTCCTTTTTTTCCTTTGTTTTCTTCTTTTTTTTTCCTTTAACATGATTTTTTGCTTTTTTTCCTTTTTGTTTTTTTGGGAAATGAAACGAAAATTGCAATTATTGAAAGGCATAGGATCACCAATTGTCAACTCATAATCGAATACATATATACACTACCCCAACAAGAGGGAAACACATGCTCAATATCATCAATCCTTCAACAAACCAACATGCCAAAGCCACCGTAAACTCAATCATGACCAAAACCACCTACTGCATACATGAAGTGATGCTCCATAGACTTAACTTAAAGGTAGGAGTATATGTTTGGCCAAGGGCTAATATGAAGGGATCACAACAAACACGGATATAAGCTCAAAGGGGCTAGCAAAGGGAGTAAATATGTAATACAAGGGTAGGCTATTTGGCTATGTGGCTAAAATGACCAACAATAAAGAATGCCTCTATCATATCATCAAATATATACATGCTCATGTGGTTTTGAACAAGAATCTAGGCAAGTTCTAGAGATGCAACATAGAAGAGTCAGACACATGAAAGAAACATGAGACTAAATATAATGAATAGTCTAAATAAGGCTCAAAATTTCACGAAATATCAACCAAAGTCTCATTAAGCTCATAAAATAACTCACATGTACCAACATTAGTGCTAATGATTCCAAGAGATAAAAACGTTCTCAATCAAGACAAAGGTCAAAATAAGAAATACTCACAAAACCTTCAAAAAGTTTAGCACCCAAAGTGACTACACATCAAAAGATACTCAAGCTCATGAAAGCTATCATGCCTAGCAAAAACATCTTTGGAGGTTATCTCAAACCAATCCACACCATCCCTACATGCAATCCTATATGCAAACCTAAAAATCAACTAAATGCAACACACTAATGCAAACAAAAAGAAACCTAAAACTGCATGCTCTAACATGTATGCAAACTAATAACCAAAATGAAAAACATGGAACTACCATTCCCTTATGGTTAGATAAAGTATCATTATTCAAAGGAAAGAAAGTAAAAAAAGGGAAAGAAAACAAAATATAATGATCTCACTAGGTTATGTGTAGAGCGCACCTAACTTATGCGGCCTCGTAATAACCAGGACACGTGGAGTATCAGCCACTCCATCACGATGTTAAGACTCGGCCCTTTAAATCAGTCATCGTCAAGCCACGCAGAAGATTGTCAATCTCCTCAGCATAGAGTTTCCAAGCATGGCAATAAGAGAGCATGAAAATAATCACAGCAAAGAAAGCTAGTGATCTCTTTAACAAAGCTAAACCAATAGAAAAATCAAAAGAGAAAGAAAAGAAAGTGTTCCACATGACTTTTCTAGGCTTGTCTACTAATATGCAATACGGGTCAAGGGAGGTATCATACCCATTGAAGTATCCTAAGGAAAGAAAATTATAAACATTTCCACCAAGCATATTAAATATGTCATCCTCATAGCCCAAATCAACATTAGCATCACAAATCATAGGATTATCAATGGGCGCATCAATGTAATACTCGGGGGAAACAGGGGGTTGTGAACACATAGGGGAAACATGTGAATGATCAAGGGGATTGGGAAAAGCATAATTAAAATAAAGGCTAGAAGACTCCTCCTGCACACACTCATAACGACACCCCTCTAAAGGAATGCTAACTATATTTTGCACCTCATCAAAAGTATCTTATGACTCAACATGTATTAGCAACATCAAACCCAGCAATAAACCCAAAATGTTCACCTATCTCGAGCCCCGTGCACTGAGCTAAAGGAAAGGATGAATCAGGTAAAGTCAGGACAACATCAGTATTATCCTAGGGTGATACAAAGTCAAACTGATCATAGCATGCATAATAAGGACCCGAATTAGTAGCATGGTCAGAAGAATTACACAAATCACACCAAAAAGGGGCATAATAAGATCTAGCATAGAATGCACAAGGATCAAGAAATGAATATCTAGAAATACGACTAGCCTTCTCAAATTCAAATGAATCCCAAGCAATCCACTTAATCAACTAACATGCATCATACGGCATTTTTAGAATGAAAATCCCAAAACTCTAATAGAGCATAGGTTTTACTATTCACACCCTCGCCAACAATGTCTAAAATTTCCAATTTACTCACGCAATAACCACATTGAGCAAGAAAAAATTTAAAGCTTAAAATACCTCCAAAATAATTCATGCTCAAATTAGGAAAAATGAAAAATAGCCATTGTTGTTTCTCAAATTTTATTTTATTTTTTTAGTTTTTAATTATTTTGGTTTTTTTTTGAAAGAAAAACAAAATGCTTAGTCAAACCCATCAGGGAAAACCTAGTATTTGACAATAGTCCCTACCAACGGTGCCAAAAACCTTAATATGGCCCCAAGCACACTTTGGCATTGTAGCAAACCAATGTTGATCCCACAGAAACTAGGTCAAACTACTGGGCTATATTCCCTTAAGACATGCCAAGTGAATTAACACGAGAGATTAAAATTAAACTAATCTACTATATAATGTAATGGATAAATATTCAAGGAATTAAGTCACCAATGAATTACCCGATTCAAGAATAGATAAAGCACTCTCTCATTAATTAGGAAATTTCAAGACCGATAATCAAGATATCACAACCCTCTTTCATAGCGAAGCAAAATACTCAAATCAAATCAATTATCAATTCTCATGGATTCTCAATTAGTTTAGGTTCATTAGGCACACGATTATCATTTTAGGTCTCTCAATCGGTAATTATCTCTCAAGATATCATACAATCAAGTCAAATTTGGTGATTCTGACATCAGATTTCACCTTTCAGTGCTTCACTTAACATCTAATACAAGCAAGAAGGCGATTAAACTTCTTACAAGCAATTCAAACTCCAAACTTGATGAAATAAACCCAACAATTCAAAAGCGCACCAAACAATCAATTCAAAAACAGAGGCAAACGCAACTACAACATCAATCCCAAGAATTAAAACTATAAATTATCATGAAATACAAAATCTAATCTATCAATCTAAAAAGCAATAAATCTAAAGGAGAAAGGAGAAGAGAAGGGAAAGAATTGCTTAGCCCGAATGCGTGCTTGAATCCGTTGATTTGCAAACACAATTCCACCTCCTCGCGAATCTTCCTCTTCTACTTGCTCTCCCTCACTCTAAAAATGGAGTCTACTCCTAACTAGATGGTGGGAATGAATTGAATGGGATAGTGGATTCCTTCTTCCTCTACAGGGTATGCATACATATAGCACCCCCCGTTCATTCTCAGCCACAAAAGCTGAGGAAAACGAACAGGTTAATAGTTATGCTTCTACCACGAGCCGTGGCATCCACCACAGGCAGACCGTAATGCTTGCTGGACCTGAATTTTCTACTCTTCTCTTGCTTCACAGGCATAACACCTCATAGACGCCCGTGGGGGGTTAATATACACTCAAATGAGGGTCAAATACCAGGTCAAAATAGCCTAAAATCCTGCAAAACACATCAAACAACCATACCCAAGCATAAATCGAGAAAAAGAGTATAAACTATAACATAAAGCGCATAATTTTCCCTAAAAAATGGAGGAAAATAACCCGAAAATAATATATATGTTAAGCACTTATCAGAATGTAGAACTGCATTGCTAGTTATTATCTAATATAGTAAACCACTTGATACTGTTACGATATATGGATACGTGTATACCTACTAAGCTGATCGAGGATCTGGCCTGAAGGCGCGCGGGTAAATGAAGGGCAAATGCCTTATAGATGATAACTGGCGGGGTCACTAATTAAGTGATAAATTACTGAGTAAACTGATTCATTGATGTACTTGCCAA
Organism: Pachycereus pringlei; assembly: GCA_002740445.1. Taxonomy (NCBI): domain Eukaryota; kingdom Viridiplantae; phylum Streptophyta; class Magnoliopsida; order Caryophyllales; family Cactaceae; genus Pachycereus; species Pachycereus pringlei. The sequence continues at coordinate 5,363 of NCQS01100367.1, forward strand.
AACATGATAACTTTGACAAATATGCTCTAATTTCTAAAGATATAGGCAATGAACATACCTGAAGTCTTTAAAATGCTATCTCACTTGTAATACTTATGCACAATAGAAACGATAGACTATGCCCCATTTCTGCCTAAGAAATATAGTTATAGGTAAATGCAATTAGTAAATAACTTTCACTACCATAATTTGTAACTTTAATAGAAAATTATTAATTAAAAGGCATCCATAACTCAAATAATTCAATAAAACATAAGTTACACCAAAATGATTTCAAAACTAAGTAAATTCAGGTACTTTAGCTTGAGATAAATAACTTGGAGCAAAAAGACTAAAATCTAATAATTGAGGTTATAAAGGAAGGACTTCAATGGTCATAAGTAGAATGTGGACTTTGATATTTCTGAGATGGAAAACAAAGGCTTAAGGGCAATTAGAGTGGTGGTAGGTTCAGAATAACTTTAAACACACCGATTTAGACCAACAAATACTGATCTTGAGTTATCAATCTTCCCACTTCTCCAATTTTGTTGCACATGCCATACAATTTAGTTTTCCAAACCAAATAAGCTTCTAAATACAATCGAAGTTATTACCGATTCAAGGTCCCCATTAGAAAATTCATAACTTTCACCCTTAACCTCAAATAGAGACCTAAAATCCCAATATCGAAAGCTTGAAAAATTCCTCAAAATTTTCATTCATAGTATAAAATACAATTTCCACAATACAGTTCCTAAAATTGAGCTTAAACATAACTATGCACAGTTCCAATCTAACCTGCGTAGTCTTAGCAAAACGGCCATACCTGTTTCCACAGAACTCGGATTAAAGTGATTCAAACGGTATTTGAAAGATAATTCATTGATCTATCTACATACCAAAAATACAATTTTTCCATGTCCCATACAATTTTTCCATGTCTCAACACAGCACGCTGCCCACATTTTCAACCCCCTTTTTTCACATAATTCCCTTTAAAATTACTTGTTAAAATTACGAAACTATGATTGCTTCCTCAGCATCACAATACACAACATTATACTCAATTTTTACTCCATAATCATCTTCATCAGATTCTTAATTCTTCCCTCTGCAAAATCACTCAAAACATATCCACATTCTTACTCCTTTGCATAAATGAGCAAAATTACCTCTTACATAAAATTGGAGAAATTTCCATAATCTACCCCTTTGCCACAAGAATCACACGAAGTCATTTTCCAAGCTAATTAACACATCTAAGATTCATTTCTCATCCAAGCACACACAAATAACATGCTTGATACCAAGAGTAAACTAAACCACGCATAATCATCACAACCCTAGCTTATGATCAACTTAGATTCACCTTTAACTCATCCAATACCACACTAAGTCCATCATGATCATTGATTATGCTAAGAATTACAAAATCAAATACAAATCAATCCATAAACATCATTTTAACATAAGCTTGCATGATCATAAACAACCTCAATCCTTTACTTGCTTTCTAACTTAAATAACCATCAAAACATCAAACTCTTGTTTCTATGAAAACAACATGATCAACCACCAAAACAACAAAAACAAGAATCAAAATTAAAATACAATTCAAAATCAATAAGATAGGGTTAGGGTGTTACTCACTTTGATGCTTGAAAAAGAGGTATAAATGGTGATTAACGTTTATGGGAGTGTGGGTGCTGGCTAAGGTGGTTACTGGTGGTTGTCTGGGGGTTAAACTAGTGGTGGCAAGGCTAGCTGGTGGTTTTGACAGCCATGAACAACAGCAGCAGGAAGGGTGCAAGCCAGCATGGCTTGGAGAGATAGAAAGAAGAAGGAGATTGATATTTGTGGCTTTACTTGACTCAAAATGTTTCACTCTTACTTGATTGAGTTTTTATCTACCAAAAGTAAGCTTAAGCCAATGGTAATTAGGCACATTTAATGGTGATTAGCTAAATAAAATGAGGTAATAGCTTGTTGGATTGAAATGAGTTTGGGCCCAGAAGAAAATTACACTTTATACAATTGAAATTTTTCGTAACTCGAAATTAAATATTTGAGTCACTATGAAAAATAATTGAACCTTTTTTAAATGCGTTACACAGTCCATGAGAATGAGACAGTAGATTTTCCCAACTGGGATGATTAAATGCGTTAATTGAATGTGAGAAAAATAGTATCCATGACTTAATTAAATAAATAAACATGATTTAGGATCGGACCATTACACAGTCCATAAGAATGAGACTGTACATTTTCATGACTTTATTATCCACTGTGAGCTAGCTAAAATTAGAAGTTATGGAGCCCTTTTACTTGGACAAACAAGAATAATATGGTCAAAGTTGGACAAGGCTCTCTTCAATCTTTACTAGCACTTAATATTTGACTTTATGCAACTTGAATACCTTAGAGCAGGGCTTTTAGACCACACCATCAATGCTTCTTTCTTTTCCTAATTGTACAATGGTTGTAGATTCCTTCAAACATTGTGATATGCTAAGTAATGATCCCTAATTCAAGGAGATAGTTAAATTAGCAATTAGTAAGGCAAAGCATGGATATACCACGTACACTCTCATAGAAACCTTAAAGAGTATGAAAAGGCCCCTGAAGCAACTTAATAGGGATAAGTTCAAAGATAGTCATATCCAGTAATAGATTAGCGAAGCTGGCCTAGAGAACATTCATAAACAACTACAGACTGATCTCTATAATGTAAAACTGACTTAGCTTAAAAAGGAAATAATGAACCATTTACCTATATTGAAGTCTTCCGTATCACTATTGCATTAGCAATCCAAAATGGAATGGACACACCTAGATGATTAATATACTAGATTGTTTTTTACAATGCTCAAGTAGAGGAAGCTAACCAATTATTTATATTCCATTCAAGACAATAAAGGAAACAGAGTAGATGGGTTTGAGCAAGTTAGCAAAGAAATGTCTGACTTCTATCAATAGCTTCTAGGTAGGTAAAGCATCAAAAGGAAGCATATCCATCTAGAGGTAATCAAGCACTTCCCACTCTCACTATTGAACAGCAAATAGAGTTGTGTAAGAGCTTCTCAGATGAAGATGTCAAAAAAGCTCGCTCTTTAATTCCTAGTGAAAAATCCACAAGGCCTGATGGGTTTAGCAGTGTATTTTATAAGGCATGGTTGTATGAATAGGCCCATTAGTCTATAATGCAGTTCATGAGTTTTTCCATAATATCAAGATGCTCAAGAATTATAGCACAACCAGTTTAGTGGCGCTACCAAAAGTTAATCAGCCTTCCTCACCTACTAATTTTAGGCCTAATTCTGGTTCTAATGTACTTTCTAAGTGCATTTCTAAGCTTATTTGTGTTAGGCTCATGTTAGCTTTACCTGCACTCATTGATTGGATCCATGGAGCATTTATTCGAGGCAAGGAAATCCTTCATAATGTCTGACTATGTCAGGAATTAGCTAGAGGATATTAAAGGTAAAACATTTATCCAAGATGTTTGCTTAAGATAGACTTTAAAAAATCCTTTTATTTCATCTATTGAGAATTTTTACAAGAAGAATTGATTGCAAAAAAATTTTCCCCACAATTCATTCATTAGGTTATGGCCTACATTACTAGTACCTCTATTCTCCTTTTATTTAAATGGCAATAGCTATGGTTTCTTTGAAGTGAGGAGAAGGATTAGGCAGGGAAATCCATTGCCCCCTCTTCTCGTTGTCTTAACCATGGTGTATGTTTCTAGGGTACTCAAATAAGCATCTTTGAAAGAGGGATTCACGTTTCATCCCAAGTGTAAAAGCCTCAAATTAGTACACTTGGTATCTGCTGATGACCTAATCCTATTTTCTTATGTAAAGAAATAAACCATTGAGATTATCATGGAGGCATTTGAGAAATTTTCAAACACCACTGGACTCATTGCCAATCCACATAAGTCCCAAATCATTTTAGGGGGTGTTGATAATACTAGTAAGGTTGACATTCTAGCTCAAACTGGTTTTAATGAAGGTGCTTTACCTTTCAAGTATTTAGGGATTCCCATCACAGTTAGCATGCTCTCAAAACTTGACTACAGGCTCTTAGGGGAAAAAATCATCTTCAAAATAAAGCATTGGTCCACTAGGTACATCTCATATGCTGGGAGAATAGTGCTAGTCAACTCTGTTTTGACAAGTATTTATAGTTTTTGGGTAGCAATCTTTATTCTCTCCTAGGAAGTCATTAACCAAGTTAATATGACATGTAGAAATTTTATCTGGGGATATGACAATATCTATAAAAAACACCATGAGTACCATGGGATTCACCTATAAGCCAAGTAAATATGGTGGTGTAGGGCTGAGAAGCCTAGAAAGTTGGAATGTAGCTTGTATAGTTAAATTTGTGTGGGCAATTCTTAGAAAAAAAGGATATCCTTTAGGTGAAATAGATGTATGAAACGTATCTAAAAGGCAAGGATTGGTGGGGCTATGTACCCAAGGGTGATGCTTGTTAGTACTGGAATAAGATATGCAAAGTGAAGGATGTGTTTAAATGGGGTTCATCTGCTAATCACAAATACAGCTGGCAAAATAGGAGAAGGTATATTAGCTAGCGAATGGTATTTGCATACTAATTGCAATACTCCATGGGCTAGACTGGTTTGGTGCAAAATGAACATGCCTAGATATTCCTTCATTTGTCAGTTGCTAACGAATCAAAAATGGCCTATTACTAATACAGAATATGAGCTTTTCCACCAAAATAAAGAAATCATGGAACACCTATTCCATTCCTGCAGCTATGCCATGCAGACTAGACACATCATCCATGACTTGATTCATATTAAGTCACAGGCAACACTATACTACAAGGGATTTCCTCACTTGTCATATGAAAATTTAGAAGGCTCACAAAGAGCTAGTTAACACTTGCTTTGTAGCTATTGCATACAACATTGATATCCAAGACATATGGTCATCTTCCAAAAATAGGAACCGAACTAGATACAAACTACGTCTCATGTGGAGCTCAAGTTACACAAAGGTTGCTACTTCTTGCAAATAGGTCCAAAAAATACAAAACTTGTATAAAATTTATTCTAAGATAGCTTTGGAATTATACTTGGTTTATTCCAAGTGATAAAACTGAAGGTTGCACATACTTTGTTTAGTTGGTGATGAAGATACTT
>NCQS01100384.1:3419-13426 GCA_002740445.1 Pachycereus pringlei
AAAAAAAAAAAAAAAAAAAGCAAACATACTTTTGCCAGAAATATTAGCAAAACTTCAAAAAATCACATTATTATCACTAGTATTCATATGAATAGCAGTATCAATAGCAACAATCCTTATCCCTTTTAAGCTATAAAGATTAGTTACTCCTCTATCACTAAATAGTTGTTGTCTTTGACTTCTGACAAATATTAAACAAGTCAAAATGGCATATAAATATTTGTTATTTAACCTAAATTGATTTTGTCTTTTATATAGAATGGAGTTTATCTTTCATATGTAACTGGCCTATTCAATTNTATTTTAGGATAAGAATGGACAATCATATCAAAGTATAATGATTAAAAAGAATCTAAAATAGTCAAAAGAGACAAGCCAAAGTAAAAAGGTATACTGTTATTAGAGACAGAGCGAGTATTTTTTCTTTTGTTTTTGCCTTTGATCTTTTCAGGAAAAAAAAATTAAATGAAAAATTTTGGATCTTTTATAGGTAAATTTTACACACACATAAAATAATAAAAATCGAACCTTTGCCTTCCTTGTGACATCTTGACATCCCACTACTTGAGCGCTTCCAAAAGGGCTTAAATATGAGAAGAACTGGACAAAATATAAAAGCATTTGATGTGTCGTGTGGGAATTGTACATTTATACTAGATGTGTATTATCTACGAATCATACATTCCTAGCAGACATGTGTGATCTCTTTTCTAAATGTAACGGGTACTAAAAGGATTTTCTAAGCTAAAGTGTGGAATTCGGACATAATATTCAACCAACTTAGCCAATGGGGTCTAATAGTTAAAATTGAGACATTGAGTACAATAACTTTTTGGTTCACTTCTCCAGCCTTCATTATATTGTACTGCTTTCATAACTCATTTAAATCACACTAAAAAAAAAAAATCATTTCCAAATTTAAGGATGCTGCCAATAGGGCATTATCTATCTTGTAAACTTCTATAACCCTCTGATCCATTTTATTTGCTCATTGTTCATTTCATACATGTTCCTATTATCCACATGATTTCTATATTTATACAATTAAATAACATTTTTTTATGCTTGGACAGAAACAACAATTAGTAATCAATATTTAAGACTTCGAGATGTTTGCATAATTTTTATATATTTATATTTAAGCTACTTATTTTTAATGGTTCAATTAACAAATTAATGAGAAACTAGATGATTTCTATACTTCTATGCTTATTTTTTCCTTAACTCTTAATATGCATGTCTCGTCAAAATATGAAATATTTTGGGATGAGAGGAGTTACTTACATTCCACATTATCTTTAATCATCATTTATGGTGAGAAATATAAAAGTGATTGAGTATTGTAAAGAAAGGTGGGTGAACTATTTTAGTTTAAAGCTATTCACTAAAATAAAAAAGACTAATGAAAAAAGACCCAATTGCCAATCAAGACATATGAAGAAATTGATGAATATTGGACCAAATAAGAAATGCACTAATTGAAAATTAGCATGAGGACAAATGTCATTAATGGTGGCAATGGAAATACCATTATTATGAATGGGCTCGACTTAGTGACCTTAGAGAATCCCAAAACTCTAATGTTCTAATTTTTCAAAGAAATCCTAATTTTATAGAGAAATAGTCACTATAAGGCTTATGTTGGCAGAAAGAATATTAATGACTATATAGATGATGTTGTCTCCCGTGGTGTCAAATAGGACAGGGTTTCTATAGAATCGAGTAGGAAGAAGTGAGGGTATGAAAATTAATATGTACATACCTGAAGAAGGATGGTACAACAATTCAGCTGCCACCTCATTGAGAAGTCCAAATAACTTCACCTGGATCTCATCAAATGACTGCACAAGGAACCGCCAAATCACCTCTAACTACGCGTACTCCCTAAAATGTTGCACATCATCAACATATCTCTCTAGAGACCATGCCGCACCATATGGTGTCCACGGAATGCTATCCTCCTCATTATTCTGATCACATAAATCAGACATTACACGAATATAATTCCACAATATACTTCTCCGCCCTTCTTTCTGACACTTCCACTTCCCTCTCTTAGCTGCGACTATTTCAGCTATGCGCTCCTTCACCATCCTCCCTAGATCACCACTGACCTCCTCACCATCAAACTCTACCCTCCTCTTGATCGCTAGAAGATCGGTCATAAATGCCACATCAAACACAGTAAAGGGGATCAGCCTCCCCCTATTTTGAATGCCTTCCTACGTGTAACCCATCACCAAACAAGTACAAGGATCAACTCTCTCCAGAGGCCAAAGGAGCGATACTGTAGGATAGGCTTCAATACCGACCCCTTAATAGCTTCCACATGCACAAGCCCCAACCTACTTACAAAGTCAACAACTATATCTAATGTCACCCTCCTACGTAAGATAGGATCAGGACCTACAATCACCCCCACCCCCTTATCATCTCTGATCACATCTCCATCCCCTCTTGTCATACGCCCCCTATATCTTCCCTTCGCCTCAACAGGTACCCTCTTCCTCTCATCACACTATGTCCTATTACTCTCCATCTCCTTAGCACTATACAAATCAAAATCACCCTCCTCAGCTAAAGAGACATCACCAACATTGTCTTCTGTAACATCCTTAAGAAGATAGTGGCTTCCTAAACTCAAACCCCAACACTCCTCTTCTTTTGGAGTTGGTGATCGCTGCCGTCTCTTTCTTGATTCCACCTTCCTTGAACTTTCTCCCTTCTCACCATGACGTGCACTTGTACTTCATAGCTTCATTATATCTAACTATATTCGCACATTACATGCACAAAAAATATCAATATCAAAACCATCAGTATCTTACTTGAACAACATTAGTAACAAACACTTACCAATAACCAACCAACAAATAACAACCAAAGCTAATTTAGATCCTGGAATATGCTTCAAACATTGAGGGGCTACTGAATACATATCCTAGGATGTTAACAATCATTAGCCAGCATATGAACATTGTCTCAATAACACATACATATACAAAACCCACATACCACCAATCCAACAATATGAACATTGTCTCAATAATAGCTTGTGCGGACCGACCATAAGCATGCCATTCCAAAATGCATACCGACATTACTGCAACAACAGCAGCAGCAAATAACATCCATATTATGCACCTTCTACAAGCTCCTCACTCACATCTATCTTGTTTGAAAATAAACACCTCCCACTATTACGCTACAAACCAAACTTCCTCACTCTTACCCCAAAGAACTACTACTCATAGGATCTATTCCACTCACCTTCAAATTAACATCCCAGCTTACACACCTGCAGTTGAAGCTTACACGCCTGCAGTTGAATGGATTGTATCCAGTCAATTGCAGATAACTATCCAGGGTTACTTGTCTATAGTTCAAAAGATACAATCCACTTAACTACATACAAATATCCTAGGTTACTGAGTTTATGTTCACATGGTCTTATCCACTCGACTGCAGACAAGTATCTTGGGTTGTACACCTGCAATTGAGTGGATTGTATCCATTCAACTTTAGATAACTATCTAGGGTTACTCACCTATAGTTCTAAGGATACAATACACTCAACTACATACAAATTTCCTGGGATTCACTTACAGTTCAATGGAATGTATCCAGTGGGCTGTACAGAACTATCTCGAGTTATTTACTTGCAATTCACATGAAACAAACCATTGAAGTGCAAAAAAATTTAAACTAAACAACAAACCACCACAGATTCTGCAGTTAATTAGCCCCCAAATGCCCCCTAACCACTCAACCTCTACCTAATACACCAAAGATGCAACTCTTATTTTTCAACATAATTACCCACCCCCCCTTCAATTTCAACATAAACACTTCAAACCCTGTGTTTCTCATTAGCACAATTCCTAAACATAAACATCCTAGATTTAACACACAAAAAAAACAACAATCACACTAAGTTAAATTAGATATCAAGAACGTATTCTCACTAACAGTTGCAACTCATTTCAACACCAACTCACCTTGCCGGCATCGTACTCCACTTAGATGAAGGGTACAATATCGCCACCGTCGCTTCCCTCTGCCATCAGCCACCACCGCCAACTCAAGCCCAACAGCAAGCTTCACTCAAAAAACCATCCCCTTCCCTCTGTCGAGATGCTTTCCCTTTGCCCACACCTTCTTCCTCACTTTTAAACTCGCCCTCAACCATTTCTCGTCCCCTTCTTCCCTAAGTGATTCTCTTTTCACATTAACTATTAACCAAAAGCAACCCTAAGCATGCCCAACGAAATAACAATAAAAATGGGAGTTAATGATTAAGGGTATTTTTGGCAACTTATCCTCATATCCTGCCCCTTATAATGCCACGTCTCAACCAAAAAAATTAAAAATAATTGACTCTACGAAATCCCCTTAAATTAACACCTAATTGTCCCAAAAAGATCTATGGGCCACTGTAAAGTAGCTCAACACTTTCTGGGCATTTTTCAAAAAATAGAGATTGCTAGCAAGGGGCGAAATGTAATAGAATGGAAGGAAAAGTATAACATATTCCAAATAGATGAAAATATGATAAATAAACAAATATAAAAGAAATAGGGAAAGAGGAAAATAAAATGGAAAAACGGGTTGATCATCAGAAAGGATCATGTAATGAGCAGTAAAAGGAAGAAAGTAGTGAGAAGCTCCACCGCAATACTACATGATGCCACACCTAATGTTGAAGCTGGGATCTGAATTAAAAAAAATACTCAGGCTTCAACCGAAGCGGAAGAGTTTTTTGATTTGGTACTTAACGCCTTTTTAGTATCTAAAAGACATTAGAATTTCATCCTTTAAACTAATTAGAAAAATAGTCTAATAGAATAAGTTTTCACTTTCAATAGAAACTCTTTTATTGGAAAGGAGAGTAGCTGAATTAGGCTCTTTATTCTCCTTAACTCCCTTTCCTCAAGCTTTAGCGACAAAGGTTATTGGCTGCTATATTGTTATGCTTTACCAGACAGGCATATTTAATTTTCCATACAATTTACAATTATTAGAAATTAAATAAGAACCTCTTCAAGAATGTACGAATAGTAGTGGTTGGAAGAGGCATAGTTAAAAGTATGGCTGAAAAGGTAATTTTTTATGTATGACTTAACTTTGTTGATCATTAGATGTTTATTTACCATAATTCCAGTATGTGAAAAATTTGTGCCCCCTATTTTAGGAAGCCTGGGAAAAGAAATTCCACAGTGAGCTCAGAGGGGCCACTATAAATCATTTAATAGCTAGTTTGTAGTGAGAGTGACTGCTATAAAATTTGCATTTGACCAGACCATGGCGCTAGAGCAGCCCTTTAGGCTAGCATTGATAACCTTGCTGATGCTGTAGGACTTATTCTTGGTTTCAGAGGTATGCTTTTTTAGTGAAACGTATATGTCCAGCTTGATCTTCTTAAGTGAATGCTTGTGTCTATTTGGTCTTTTGTTATCCTCGATTTTTTTTCTTTCTTTCTTTTTGGTGGTGGAGGAGGGCACTCATCAGCTAGTTACTTCCACTTGAAATTGAATCTTTAGCAAGAAGTCTTGGACAAGGGTTCTGGAAATATGCTTGTCACTTAAATTAGCGTCCACCTAACAATGGTCTAACTTGCTATGTCTTCAACATAAAATGAGTTCTCAATTAATGGTTTCCCTTATATAACTTGATTGACCTTCATCTTTTCTGAGAACTTCTAAAGGGTTTCATGCATGCTCTTACTGACTTCATTTACGGCTGTAAACTATTATTTAAATTCGTACAAGAAATTAAGCATTTTGCTGGTTTCTAGCTTTCAATACTGGTGCATTTCTAAATGTTGCTCTTGTTTAATTTCTAAATTTTGGTTTCTGTATCTAGCAATATCGAATCTCCTACATAGGCACCTAAAAACAAAGATCCAGAGTTACATAATCTTTAACCTAAGATGTTGTTCATTTGATTGTCCTTTTTATGAGTGAATATTTGCTTCATCTTCGAAGAAGATTTCAAAGCTTGATATAGATGTCTACCTTAAAATTGAGAGATCTACTACAAACCTCTACAGAGGGCTTTACTAAGAATTTGTTAAGTCTTATGAAAATGAGGGCTTCGTTAAAAGTTTCTATGTTCTAGAAAATATTTTCTAATTAAATATTGGCATATTAGACAATATTGGCAAAGCTAATATTTTTCACAATATTATCTTAGCTTGCATTGACTAAATCGAGAGCAACTATCAATGTGCTGCTATGTATCACTATTGACTGGTGAACTCTATCATTAAACTGGTGAACTCTATCATTGGATGATAATCACAGAGGTTATTTTGAAATTTTGTTACAGGGAGAATTGTCATGTTAGATGAATTTGGGAGCCTAAAAGTAGTTATTGATGGGTTTAATATCACTGGGGCTATTGAGCTAGCTGATCCAATAGAGAATACTGGTGCAACTTTGATTCAAGAGGCAATCTACTTGTACATTTGATTATGTGATATGCTTAATATCGGAGTGCATTTAACTTAAACTTTTCTTCCTTTTTAGTGGCTGGCATTAGACTTTTATGACCATGATTACTTATAGGTACATTATTATTTTGTTGAACTAAAGGTTGCTAGCAAAACAAATGATTATGCTGGTGATAAGACAACAAATGTCTCTATTTCCACATATGAAATTATTAGATAGAGTGCACTAGGTGATAGAAGTGGTGAAAACCTTATGTATTTGAGGAAAGGAATCTCTAACACTGTCCAAGGTTTGGTAGAATAGCTAAAAAGCAAAACGAAATCAATCAATCATTGTGATGACATCAAAAATAATTGGTAATGCTTCAAACATAGATGTAATGCATTTTTCCTTAATTCTAGATTGCTTTAACGAGTTACATCATAAATTGATGCCACATAAATTGTGTAGAAAAGTAAGACTAATTTTGTGGCATATTATCTTCAAAGATTGCTCTCTTTTCGTTGGGAATGATGAATTAATTGGAACCATGATTGCTAATGGCATTGATATAATTAGCCCAAATCCTTTTATTATTATTATTAGTTACGAAAATTTCATAAAGATACTGCTAGGTATCAAACAAAAATACCACTAAAAGACAGAATTATAGCTACTAATAAAAGGATGAAGAGCACCAAATACTAAACAGCAAAATAGGCAATAAGTGATTGCCACTCTAATCAACTAAAATCATTTGCAACATGAGCTCAATGAACCCTTGAAAATAGCATCAAAGCTGCTCTTTCATTTTCTTCCTCAAACTTCTCGTAATCCTTTTGATAGCTAGAGTCTCGTTCCCTACAATACAAACACCCAGCTGTCTTCCTAACTCTAAGCTTTCTCGAGCAATTTCCATAAGGGTAGGGGAGTCCTGTGTAGCAGACTCTTGTATCTTTTCTTTAATGTTAGAAATCTTTTCAGTAGTGAGTGAAATAAGTTGCATACGGGTAATGGCAGGTGCAGGCTCCTTAATGTCATTTGTAGAAGATTTGCTCAAATACAGTCCCTGTAAGATTTTTTCTGACTGGTCAATTTGCCAATATAAGTAGCATGGCTTTTTACAGTTCCTATAAGTAGGGAAATCATTCTGCTATCCTCAGAGCAAGCTTCTTGATCACCTTATGAATTAACCCTTCCAAAACAATGTTGCTTTACATTTTTATGGCCATCTACTGCATCGTTAGCTTGAGTATTCTCCAAGCCATGACCAACCACTTTCTGATGGTGTGTTATCCATTGAGTTGACATCTTCTTTTAAGATGACAGTTGAAGTTCTAGAGGTAATGGAGGTCTATGGCTAGTTACAATAGTTTAAAGCATCATTGTGATAATAAGATAATCATTGGCTTTTAGTGATTTGCATATTGATAAAGGGTATATCTCCTAATAGTTTATCACAATCCCTAAAAAATCCACTGTTGAATTTAAAAATGCAAGAGTATTGGTTACTAACTAGAAGATTTCCACAGTAAAGGCATGATCCCCTTGTTGGACAACACTACTCATGTGAGAGCGCCTTTGCTTATCATTGCTGAGAATGTCATTGACGAGGCATTGGATACTATTGTTGTTAACAAGTTGCAAGGGATTCTTAAAGTTGTTGCCATCAAGGCGAGGTTTCAGAAAAAGGAGAAAGGCTATGCTTCAACATATTGCTATCCTGACAGGTACTGGATAGCTGTTGTACTATATAGCATCTGCCTATTATTTCCATTGTAAAGATTAGTTTTGTGCATAATTTAATTGATGTCGGTTTTAAGCTGACTAGTGAGGATGTTAATCCATTGATATAACAGCCCTAACCTTACCAACCTAGTCCTTGAAATTCCTTTATTTGGAAAGGTATTTGGGGGGGCTCATAACCTCATCTTTATACAACTGAGTTGCATCCTATATTTGAAATTGAAAGGTGTTAAGATCTTTTCCTGTACATTAAAGAGGTAAATGACTGTTGGGGAGACATTTTGTGCTGGTCTATTATAACTTATGGTTGAAAAGCCATCAATACTGAGTTATTCAGCTGCCTAGGAAATGAATTTATAATGTGCAATGTAATCAAATTGAAAACTAAATTGATAGTGATAAACTACCCGCAAACTATTGCTTTATTTTAGTTTCTTGTTTGGTTTGATGGAAAAATTTAAATTATAGTGACCTAATATATGGATTATAATATCAATTGATACAAGTTGTTATGTGCATTTTTGCACTTGTAACAAGCATGAACATAAAGGATATAGCCTGGAGGGAGTTCATTATACTAAATGTCCCTGATCATTGTAGTCAGGGAAAAATTTTGAGCTTCCTCATAATCCGACTGGATTGGATTAATAGAACCAAATTGTGGTGTCATCAATGTTAATTCTTTATAGAATGGATTTCCAAAACTGGTTCACAGACACATTTCCTAGTGAATGTGGAATTATATGTGTAGATAATGTATTCTTAAGAGAATTGGATGTGGCCTTAGATTAATATGATTCCTTTAAACTTCCATTCCCAACCAAATCTAATATTTACCTTGTGGCTCTCTATGAAATTAAGACGTGAAAATGTTCTGGGAAATATCCATGTATGTGATCTTGCATTGTAGAGAGGTGATTTCTGCCAGGTTATCAGACCCTAGTGTTAAAAAGCAGCAGTTCCCTACTGTTTGCCCAATGAAAATTTTTCAGCTATTTCAATGTTCATCATTAAGAATTTGGAAGTTATTTATCAATGTCTTTAACTTGTATAGATAGGCACAAAGTTCTAAGCTAGTGACTTGGGTGTACTAGCTAAGAATACATCTATTAACTAGCTTGGCTTGGCAAGGAAGTGACAATCATGAAGGATTCTACCACTATCATTACTGATGCAACATTAAAAGATGAGCTTCGGGCCAGGATAGACCAACTTAAGAAAGACTTGATCGAGATCAATTTTGTTTTTCACAAAAGCTGGCTGAGATAACAAAGATTAATGTTATTAAGGTAGATGTAGCAACAAAGATTAAGCTTGAAGACTAGAAATTGCAAATTAAAGATGTAAAGAATGGAACTTTTGCTATAATATAGGAAGGTAGAGTGCCTTATAGCAGTGTTGCTCTTATTCATCTCTCAACTTATGTGCCTGCTATCCATGATAGGGTGGATGATCCAGACGAATGCTTAGGTGCTAACATAATGCAAAAGGCAAAAGCTATTCTAAATGATACTTGATGTTGTATGCTTCAAAACTTAAATTTATAGGAAGAAGTAAAGCCCAAATTCTCTATCTACTCAAAAATCTGAATTTCATGGCTACCTAAACCAAAGTAATACTTGGAGTCCCATCTAGGCAGGGAGTGAGACATTTGGGATTTTTGTTTTTCTTTTATTTTCTTTTTTTGGGGGGTGGGACGTTGGATTTATTACACTTACTATTGAAGGGTTGCATAACTATGGGTAACCATTAAATGCCAGCATACTATTTTGCAAGGAATTTTTTAAAAATTTTTTTGTTGTCTTAAATTGTTACCACAAGTGCAAGACT
>NCQS01100406.1:0-10465 GCA_002740445.1 Pachycereus pringlei
ATTACATATACCTATAATTAAATTTCTTAAATAGAAATTGGGGCCTAATCTATTATTTCTCATTGTGCAAAAGTATTATCAAGTGAGATTGCATTTAAAAGACTTCAGGTATGTTCATTGTCTGTATCTTTAGAAACCAGCTCGTATTTATCAAAATTATAATGTTTTGGTAAGTACATCAATAAATCAGTTTAATCGATGATTTATCACATAATTAGTGACCCCATCAGTTATCAATTATAGGGCATAACCCTTTAGTTACCCGCGCGGCTTTAGGCCAGGTCCCAATCGGCTTGGCGAGTGTACACCTATCACCATAGATCGTAACAGTTACAAGAGGTTCACTATCAGATAATAACTAATAATGCAGTTTTACATTCATCTTATTCACTGTTTTAGGTTAAAATGAATTGCAAAGTAGGCACCCAACCAATTTATGCAGTGATTATTTAACAATACAGGAATGCATGTATTGAGCTTCAACTCATAATTTGAAATATTTCATGTTTTGTTTTAGGCAAATGCTCCGTGAATCGCCCTCATGCTAGCAAGTAAGCCGAAAAGCATGCTAGTGAGTTAGCTGAAGAAAATAAGTAAGCAAGGGAAACTTGGATGAATCAATAGTGATATAGACCATGCATACTTTGGAGTTGTATTTTGTAATCTTCAGTGTTTGGACATGTAAGCCTTGTGGTGAATTGCTTTACTGTAGTGTGTATACCTTATCTTAGTTAATGAATATGGTTAAAGTTATACTTGATTATGTTATCTCTAGTACACTTGCAGCAAGCCTTGTCCTTTTGGGACGATGGTAACGTCGCGATCATTGGGTTTATCAGTTGTAATTGAGGGAATCAGAATAATAATTACAAACATTGAAACATGCTTAATCAGGGAGCATTACACAATTAGTTTAGTGTGCCTCTTTTATGATTTTGTTAAAGTTTACTGTTCATTACTATTCAAGTTAATGTGCTTTACTGTCCATAATGCATTACTATTCATCTTTCCTTTGTTTTCCTTGTATGCTATTATTCATTTTCAAGTTAATTTTCATTACTATTCATGTTTAATATTCATTATTTACAATTACTTTGTTCTAATTATAAATTTCAAAATTAAAATTTATACTCAATCATGTAACCTAATTGGTATTAGAGTCAAGTGTTCAGTCAATTATCTACCAAGTATCCATCAAGTGTTAGCCTAACCACGATGCACCTCGAGTGAATCCTCTTTACTGGTCAAGTGATATATCATTTAATCTTTGGAAGGTCTATTAATGCTTAGTGACACATAAATGTCCTCACTGAGGACTAAGATAAGTTAGTCATTTGGCTTGGAAGCTGTGTTGGTTAGAAACATTGTCACCTTTGTAAGCTCTTAGGGTGCCCTGATAAGTCTATTGGTTAGTCTGGTAATTAGTGGTCCTAGTAGTATAAGTTGGAATAGAGGTGGTTCATGGTGGTCCTGTAGTGCATTGTTGAGTATTACGAGTCCTTGTCTACAATAAGCACATTTATATGTCATTCTGTGTTGATTACTTTCTTTAGTTTAATTGATAATCCTGAGACTAATCATCTTATTAGCATGGTGTCATCATCATCGTCATCATCATCAACATCTAGCTCTCTTTTACGTTAAAGCATAGTTCTTTTTATTATTATTTTGGTTCAAAACTTTCACATTTTATAGTTTTGACCCTAAATGGATAATTCTAATAATTTTGCTATCTTTTGGGTTTTTTCCAGGTAATATGTCATTCTAAATGTTTTAGCTTCTTATAATGAGTTTATTGACACTAGTTATCATAATCTACTACTTATATCATAAATATTACATTTGTACTGATTATAGGCCCACCATGCTTAGCAAAATAATAATCCCTAATTAGAGAGTTTTGACCGTTATCTGAAAGTAGTCAGCATTGAACTCTGGCATTCTTCTAGCTTCCAGTTTACAGAGATTGTTGATCTCAACCACACCTCTCTTAGATCAAGTATAACACATATCTATTTCATATCCTAGCTCAGATTGTAGTCACCAATCAAGTTTTATATTTTTAAGGATAGTGAGACTTTAATTAAGAAATTATAATATTTAAGACATAAGGTTCAATGGATTAAATTTCCCTACTGGGAAATTTCTTTTATTGAAAGTCTAAAAGTGGAAATACTACAATGGAAAGATTGAAGGGGACTTAAGTTGCTAAGATTATCAGAGATACTTGCTCAATAAGAAATGGAGATACATAAATTCTATTTTGCTGAAGTATGCTCAAATGACTTTGTCCCCTCTTAATATTAATGCTCTTTTATAGAGGAAATGGACTACATACGATGCCCTAATGGTTGCAGTGTAGACTGATATTTTCACATGACTATAGCCGTCCTCACATGGCTATAATAGACTATATTATTTTACTGACTTGACACTTGACCAAATAACAATAATGGTGCGATAACTTTTCAGAGCACTTTATATAGACAAGGCTACTCATCTATATTGAGATTTTGTATGCCTTCATATCTAATAATCTCTTCGAGTCCATCATTATTCAGATAATCATCAAAATCTTCATGAAAATGAAGATGCTTTGGATCTTATTTTTTAAATAATTCATGAAGATATTTCTTTTCTGTTTTTAATAAGAATTTCCAACTCCAACATCAAAGAGATAATCAAAGACATTTTCTGAAGTAACTCATTCTACCTTTATATATTTGCTAAGCTCATTATGATAAATGAAAGTAATATTTCTACAATGTATTAGTATTTCTACTAGTTCAATCCATGCTCACATTGGATGATAAATGTTGCAAAAACTAATGACTCTTGCTAAAGCAGGATCACTAACCACTTCTTATAAGTATGGAAACCATTCTTATCATTGATCATTGGGATCATCTAAATCAACTAATTGAAGTAGATAATAGGTTGCTTTGGCTATTCAGTTTTCATACTCAATTATTGTATAATATACCTCGACATACAAAATTCTATTATATGAAATTTTCTTTGGACATCAGGAGATGTGGGGATCCAATGGACCCT
Source organism: Pachycereus pringlei (assembly GCA_002740445.1). NCBI lineage: Eukaryota > Viridiplantae > Streptophyta > Magnoliopsida > Caryophyllales > Cactaceae > Pachycereus > Pachycereus pringlei. The sequence goes on from NCQS01100406.1 coordinate 3,055, forward strand.
TTTAGACAGACACTGTTGAAACTTAGTCTTGAGAAGAATGACCACTTTGTATCTGGGATTTCTTTAAGGTGAGCCACCACTCGGAATTCGCATCTTTTATGATGGGGTCATCTATATGGATTGAATTTATTAGGAATCTTACACCACCAACTCTAGATCTATCAGAAAAGAAGATCGTAGTACTTTATGACTCCTAAAAATCATAAGAATAATTATAATAGGAGTCAATGTAGGCTGCATACTAGTCGTTGAACCATTTTTCTTGAACTTAGAAACTTTTTTTTTTTGAACATCACAAGGGCACCTTAAGTAATTCATTCGTAATTCTAAAAGTTTGAACCTCTATACTATTAGATAGGTAGAAGATAGCAGACCAAAGTGTGACTTACTTTTTGTATGGAATTTCAAAATATCCATAAGGACTCTACTGAAAGGAGAAACCCATACTAGCAGTAATGGCGTTTCATTTGGATTTCCTCATTTTCCCATAGTAGCTGTGCTGACGAGTTCACCAATTAAACTATCTAATAGAGAATTCTTTAGTCACTGTATATGTTCTATAGAGAAAGAAAACTGATTTAAGCATAATTGCTGATACAGGACTAACCCTTGCGCTTGTATATTTAATAGGTTCTTTTTCAACGAACTAAGTATTTCTTTACAATCAGTTCGAATAAGAAAAGATTTTGGAGCTAAAAAGACTGAGAACTTTTTAATTCCCCATGTGACTGCAATGATGTCTTTTTCCATATTGGCATAGTTATATTATGCTCTATTAAACCTTCGACTACAATATTTACAGAGTTTTTCCCCTTCTTTAACTTTGAGTTATAAACTTCAATGCTCGTTGCTGGTATTTGTCTCAAGATTTAAATCACCTCCTTTATTAGGCAAATTAAGAATAGGACGATTATTATGCATATTTTGAAGTTTTGAAGAATCTTTGAATCGCTAGGAGATCAACTTACTTTCTTATGTTTCTGTTGTTAAGTCTTTAATAAAATCTGAAGCATAGGTAAGACATCTAAGAAACGTTTCTATGTGCTTCCTATCTTCAATCTTTTCGAGGAAAGTTTTCATTTTTTTTCTAGAATATGCTTTTCTAGAATGATGTGTTCAACTTTTATTTCTAAACCTAAAAACTCAATTTGTTGTTCAATATAAATGCACTTTTTCTTGCTAAGAATAATACCGTGATCAATGCATTTTTGGGTGATAGGTAGGACATCATCTTTGTGCTGCCTTATTATTTTGCAAAAGATAAGGATATCATCGATGTAAACTAGATAATAGTGATTAAGATCTTTAAAGATGTTATCCATTCTTTTTTAAAATATTTGAGGTTCATTTTTAAGACCAAATGGAAGTACTATCCACTCATAATGTCCTAGAGGGGTACTAAACACAGTCAAATGAATGCTTTCTTAATCCAATTTTATTTGCTAATATTCGCTTTTGAAAATTTCAGGAACCAAGTGGCTTCTTGAACTCTATTGAAAAGAACTATTTTGTTAGGAATAGAATGCCCATCAAAGATACGCACCATCACTAAGGTTTTTGTAATTTGTTACATTCTAGCTTTTCCTCTTTTGTCTTCAGCATGAGTTCTTACCATAAAAGTGGGACTAGTGTGACGAATCTTTGTATTTCTGATCAATCATTTATCGAAAAGTTCTTTCATTTGCTTATCAAATTCTTAGACATCTGGATATGTATACATCATGCGTTTAACTTGGATAATACTGCTCGAATTTAACAAAGTAATTTATGAAAATGTCTTATACTTGCCCCAAAATTTAAGATGATTGTCATAATAGAGTTCTTTATATAATTTTTCTTATTGTTCAAAAATCTCCTCTTTAATAGTTAATTCCAGTAGTGAGATTGTTAGTGCACTTGATGTTGTAAAGGGATTACATTCTTAACACGCTAGTTGCATGTAAACTTAAATTTCTGATGAGTGTATGCTTTATTTAATTTATCAATAAGAATGGAATGGTCGTTTATTATGAATATGACTTGGCTTATGTTCTGTATGTATGGAGAATATAATCTTTGAAAATTATTTTTAATAATCATACCAAGGGACGGTTGTTCAGTAACCCATAGAACGAGTACAATGCATTGAACCCTACAATTTTTATGGATAATCCCTCTATGACTTCCTTGTAGCTTATTATGCTATTATCAACTATTCTCACTTGTAAAGTTGCTTTTTTTTTTTTTTTTTTGAAAATGGAGATCTTTTTCGAAAACGGACAAAACAACTACTATCAATGTAAGCACACAATTTATACCTGTTCATCGTAGCATTTATTTATTGGCTATAAATACTCCACTAGGATTAGTATTAGTGGCTTTATAACAAATCTCCATAGTCAAATTTTGACTAATTCATCCTCATAGATTGATTCATTAACAGTCCTTGTTTTGTACTGAATGACTTTTCCATCTAAACTCGCACTCCGATCTACGCTATGTCTTACAGGTTCAAAACCCATTCTACTCATTCACTGGTCATATTAATTATATCATCTTCTTTAAGTTCTTCTTTAGCTATTGAAGATCCTTCTCCCCCATCTGATCTTACACTCCTGCATCTTAATAATTGGGGTTCAATGGTAATTTTTTCATTCTCATCGATTTTTATTATATTCTTCTTATTGATTTTTGTGGGACTGGGAAAGCTAGATAGCCAAGACCTGTCAATTTATCTCCTATGGATTGAATTTTACCTTTGAATTTTTTTCATAGGGGTAGGACTTTCAAATTTCTTTGCCTCTATCACTGTTACCTTAGTCTTTAGATCTATAGTATTATCTAACTTACAGATTATTTTCTAAAATATCTTTAGTGGGTAACATCCTCTCTTCATACCCACCCCAGCTATTTTTATTTTAAGAGATATGAATTTTTTTTGATAAATTCATCTTTTAGGCTCACATAATATCCAGGTCGGCAATTAAATCCTACTGACCATTATACAGTTTGGTCTTAATCCTTATGATAATTTGATTATTAAATTTGGTAAGCCTGATATCCATAGCAAAGCATATAGATCAATATCTTTGTCATAATGCTATAATGGTGGGATTTGGACTTAGACACTTCTAACATGGATATATTTGTATTTTCTATCCCTGTTATTCTTAAAGATGTTTTTTTTCAATTAATGAGATTAACTTTTCCCACATCATACTCACAGTCTTTTATCTCTAAGTCCTCTTCTATCATTTCATATATGTACTTATCTTTAATTGAAAAGTGCATTTTTTATAGATCATGCCTTTCTAAATTCTAGGAAGGACCCAATCTCCTTTGACTTCTTTGTTCTCATTAAATACAATAAATTCTTCTCCTAAAGATCACTAAGACTAATTGAACTACTTTCCATCATGTGACTAGTTTCTTCATAACTGATTTCTTCTTATTCATCCTCTATTACAATCTCAACCATTCCCTTGTTATTTCTCAGGGCTGGATCTAGAGCTTCTTCCTCGCTAAGCTCAAAATAATCTAGACTATCCAAAGTTTCTATAAGCTTGTTGCTCTTCCCATTGTTACATTCGTTTGCATGATGACCTACTTCTCTGCATACCCAATACTTACAATTGTTTTTTTCAGCATGACAATAAGCAACTTTTCTAAAAAACCTTTATTTTTAGGGCCCAGTTTGTTATAATACTTTCTTTTATATTTTTCACCCCTTTGTTTGTTAAAACTCTTTTTCTTATAAAATTTTCCTTTTCCTCTATTCTTAGGTTCATTTCCCCATTGATGACGATTATTCCAACAAGCTAGAGATGATTTTTTCATTTTCTTTTATTTTTGGAGATCAAGATATTGATCATTGACCCATCTTATTAAACACGAGTTTCTTGTACTAAGGGTATAAATGAAATTTTCTTTTTTAAGCCATTGGATATATTTTCATTTATTACAGAATTGATTGAGTATGGTAATTTATCAAACATACCAAGTTTGGTTCCATTATGTCTAAATTTATAATAATATTGATTAAATTTAGCAATATAATTCTCCAAATATCTCATATGCTCTAAGTTTATCTTACTTTTCCATTCTCTAGTTTTTTTTAAAATTGTAACTCATGTTTCCATGATTCTTAATACATTTTTACCTTCCTCTGAAAGTCATATCAGTTAGCTATAATGCCAGAAAAACTATATTCGATATAGTTTAGGAAATTTCATGCAGTGCATGTAGTATTCAAGTTTAGGACACTATTCTTACCTCTGGTTCAATGCTTAAACATTTCTTCTCTATTACAAGCTCCATCAATATTTAAGATATAATCCGTTTGGCGAATTGGGTTAAGGCTAATTTCTTCAAAGGATGTGACTTTACTTGGTATGAACCTAATGGAAAAGTTGGTTGTAAGCCCTGTGAGAACATACCTAGGTCTCATCAAATGACCTTTTCTTCTAAAAGAGCTATGAGTTCAACAAGATTGGTTCGATTTCATCTATATTAAGTTCTTGTCCAATCACATTGACTTCATCTTAAAATGCCATTTTACCTTTTTTTTTTCAATCTAGTTTCCTCCTAATTTCTTTTAAATTAAAGTTACAACATTAAAGATCCTCTTCTTTAATTACGTTCATCTGCTAATATATTTCTTCTTCTAAATGGACATTATTTATCTCTTCATTATGATTAGACAATGCATCTTGTTTTTCAATTGTTGCACCCATGATTTTGTTTAATTCTAGGTTTTATTCTTTATCAAATATATTCTATAAATCCTCAAGAGTATATTGCTTATACTACATCCTTGTCTTCTTTGTTTGCCTTCTCAGATTATTTTTTAGTTAATTTTTCGGATACTTTTTGGATCTTTATATTTTGTAATGGAAATGCATTTTTGTACTTTAGGTTTTGGAAAGGATATTCATGCTGAAATGGAGTGCTAATACTTAAATTAGACCTTCCATTATGTCTAATTTTGTTAATTAAAGAAAGATGAATCACTAATAGCTGGTTTTTTTCATCCCCTTAACGTGAGTCCTAATTTTTACTAATTCGACTTTAATTCAAAACTATATCATTGATATACTTTAATAACGGCGGTACTGAAGTAGTTCCATTAGCTGAGTGCGTAATAAGTGAATAATTAGGAGCAGACAAGTAGTTGACGATTCAAACATTAACCATAATTAATTAGCTTAATTAACTCTTCATTATATTAATAATCTTAATTATGTTTGGTCACTCGCCTCTAATACTAGTTACATAAGGGCTGTGGGCATCACTCATTAAAAGAATATCACATGCATAAAATTAAAATTTTTGAAAGTTTTTAAGGTTTCGGGTTAGATATGAAAATATGAAAAGTTCTAGGCACTATGTGAAGACCTAAAAGTGACTTGTTCCCTAAAAGTTCACTGCATAAATAGGTCAATAATTTAGAAAATTCAATATGACGGTAGTGAATTCTGAAAATTCATGCAATATATTTCTATGGTGCAAAAAGTAAATAATCCTTAGGAAGAATACATGATATAAAAATATCTTCAACATTTGATATGATACCTAGTTTCTGGAAAATTTAAATTGCCAGAAGGGAAAGATATAAAACTACATTCATAGTTCCATTTCGACACTACATATAATGCCCCCAATCCCTAAAACCTGATTATTCTAACTAAATAACTCAGTTACTTATGGTTGTAGTGGAAGTCTTTTCACTTGAGGCATTACCATTGTTCTGTAATAGAATAAGGTTATCTGGAACTAACTGTAACACTATCTTACCCACACAATCACTAGATTCTCTAAACTTTGAAAATAAAATGAACATTTGACAACTTATTCAAATCATAATACACTTGGTAAACTAAGCATGCAACTATCAAGCACTAGCGAACACAAAGTCCAAAAGAATATACAGTTGGTAAGTTTCCAGGACTATTATCGTATAGATCACGGTGAGCACTTGGCTAGCTAATCTTTGGGAAAAATTATAACTCTTGCTCATTTCTTACTTCCTTTTGGCTTGCTAAGGGAGAGTTGTTCACTGAGCCCTTTCCTAAAATAAGAAAACATAAAAACTTTCGAATAATGAGCATAAGCTAAGCACATACGTCCCTATGCAGTAAAATAAATTTTGTATTCAGTTAGTTGGGCTCCCGCATTTCAAAACATTTTGTTTGCAAACAAGAGAGAGAGAATGTGTAAGTAAAGTTTATTTGCCATTATTATAGGGAAGTGACCCTTGTTGACGTTTGAAGCGATCTTGAGATAGGTACATACCTATTAGGCCGATCAGAAAACCTGCGCTGCAGCTGCACGGGTAAATTGAAGGGGTGTATGCCTTGACAATTGATAACTGATGGCGCCACTTGTTTAGGTGACAAAACATTGCATCAAATGATTCATTATATGAACATTATATGAATTTTGTATAGTTTGAGAACATGTGAGTTTTTGAAGAACATAGGCAATGTACGTATGTGGTCTTAAAATTTCCTCTACTTTTTAATGAGGAACGGTTGTTTCAGCTTGCACCGACAGAGGTGACCCTGCTTCTACTTCAAAATATGTAACTTTGTGGTTAGTGTAATTTTAGGAAAGGTTATTATTAAACTTGTCTTGATTTAATAAATGATTCAAAATCTCTGTTTTAATCATTGGCATATATATTATCATCTCTTTAGTTCGATTTTACATCAGTTCATTTCCTTTTTGATCCTTCTTTAGATATTGCTATGCTCCTTTTATTATTGTTAAAGTAGCATAATGATATAACCCATTTCATTTCTATTAACTTCGATATTATTTTTATTATCACTATGGTTATTACTGCAAGCGTGGTAGGATTAATATTTTTGCTGCCCTTGTTGTTATTAACGCCCCCACTGTCCTTATTATCCTTATTGTTGTTATATTCATTAGAAGTATGATTATCTTTATCATCATTATTATTATTTTAATTATTATTACATCTTTAATAGCGTATCATTATTTTGCTACACCGAATAGTACTAGTGTTTTCATTAATATAGTTGTTATGATTATCACTATCAGTATTGTTGTTATTATCTATTTAATAGCACATCATTGTTATCCGCTGCTATGGTTTACATAAGTCCTTCGCTGCTCGGTTCAACGACACCAAAGCTTGATTTCGAGTTCAAGTGCGAAACTTAATTCTGCAAACGCTTAGTTACATTTTAACAAGCACTGAGTTGCATATTTTCTCCTTTTAGGCTTTCAATTTAGGTCCAAAGTGATGCTCAAAAAATCCATTCTAATTAGTTCAAAACTAATTTTCCACCCATTCTTTCATCCATTCATGTCGCACTACCCTCCCAGTCATCCCTTCAAACAAAATTTTGCTAATCAATATTTCACTACTCCTTAATTAAGCCACTAACCCATATTAATTAAAAAT
>NCQS01100428.1:0-11532 GCA_002740445.1 Pachycereus pringlei
TAGACTAATTGTTTTATTGAATTGTAATTCAATCCTCCTTGTGTAGTTGTATGTTCATTTCGGTGACCTTGTGCTTTTTATTTGGTAAAATTGTATGTTCATTGTGGCGAACTTGAGCAGGTATTTTGGCTAACCTATGCATTGGTGAACTTGTGCTTTCATTTTGGTGAATTTATAACTTTATTCCTATAATAAATTTGGTATTTTGGTGAACTTGTGCATGACAAACTTGGGCATTCATTTTTCTGAGCTTGTATATGCATGTGTGTGAACTTGGACGTGTTTTTTGGTGAACTAAATTCAATCCCTATGGTGAAATTGTACATTCGAATTAATGAAGTTGTATGTTCATTCCCGTGAACTGAGCCATGTATTTTGGTGAACTTGTGCACCCATTTTGGTGAACATGTAAATTTTCTATTTAGTAAGTTAATTCAATCACTTTCGGGAACTTGTACGTTCATTCTGGTGAACTTGTGCATCCATTTTGGTGAATTTGTGCATTCACCTTGGTGAACTTGTAAACCTTTTTTGTTTTGTTAATTAATTCAATCCCTCACTGAACTTATATGTTCTTTGACCTTAGGCATGTATTTTGGCAAGCCTATGCAATTACTTTGGTGAATTTGTAAGTTCCTTTTCTAGAGATTAATATTTTTCCCATGAACTTTCATGTTCATTCAGGTGAACTTGTATGTTCATTTTGGTGACTTTTGCATGTTCTTTGGCGAACATGTGCCATCATTTGGGAGAACTTGTATGCACATGTGGGGTGAACATGAACATGTTTTTTGGTGAACTAAATTCAATCCCTATGGTGAACATGGATATGTTTGTGCTATTCATATTGAGCAAGTTTGGAGAACTGGGTGTTCTTGTAATAAGAAGAGGTCCTTAATTATTATTTATGGAAATGTTAACCTAATTTTCTATTTAATTTTCTTGTACTCTATGCTTCAAGTGCTTCTTGGTGTTCTAGATTTGGTTCATAATAAATATATGTAGCAATTGATTATTCAAGTGCTAATTTGACATAGATTAGTTCTTGATAATCTTACCATCTTTTCTTATTAAGCAGCAGTTCTTGAGAATTATAGTGCTTGTTCTAATGATACTATGGGGTTCTTGAGCATTATGGTGGCCATGTAATTTTATGTCTTAAGAAGATTTTGGTAATCTAGGTATTAACATAGTACTCAGATGCTCCAAGTATACCTTGTTTTACTTTAATGCTAAGTTGTTCTTGCTACTCAAAGAGTTAGTCTAAATATTAATATAAAATGCTAAGTAGTTTTTTACTGCTTTCTTCGAAAAATGCTTCTAGTAGGAATTGCACCAAGTGTGCTAGGAGTGTCTCTAGGTCCAAACCATGGTTCCCTTTTCTCTTCAGTCTGTTTTTGACTTTCACATTTGTCTTGTTCTTTAATTCCTTTTTGAAGTTTTAGTGCAATTTGTTTGTATTTACATTTGTGATATTACCATCTGATTGAAACTAAAACATGATAGACTCTTTGTCTATAAATCTAAGTGACTTATTGATCAACTAAAAATGTTTTTAGGAGGCTAAGACATTTGCTTTGGTGAACTTGTGCAATCATTTTAGCGAATATAGATATTCATCTTAGTGAACTTGCACAATTGTTTTAGTGGGTTAATAAATTTGCTCTGGTGAATTTGTACATATGTTTTGATAAAATAGTTGCATTTTATTGGTAAATTTATGCATAGAGTTGTTGAAGTTGTACAATTCGCTATGTAGATGAATTTGGTTTATAATTTCTATTGTTAAAATATTTTATGTGGATAAGCACCATTGAGTAAGAAAAACACTAGGGGTTCTAGTAGGGCATAAGGAGGTCAATAGAAAGTTGCAAACTCTTACTAGAAAGTGAGTTGTCGTTATTACCTCTTCATTTTTTTATTTTTTTTTGGGGGTAAACTAGGACTTCTACTTAAGTGAATTTTTAAGTTTGTTTTGGTGAACTAGTACATTCATTAAGGAGTGAATGAATCTTTATAATGGAAAAATTCATATCATTTAAGATATTATATAATGATGATAATGTTTTTAGTGGTCACTATATAATGGGTAATCTTATTAGTGAGATCAAATATATGGATCATACCCCTACATCTAGTTGCTATATAGCTTTTGACGAACTTGCCCCTCCAATTCATTATGTATCTTCTTTGTTATCTATATTATTGCTAATTTATTTTGTTTTAATCTTAGGCCTCTAGAATTAGGAAATTAGGAGCCAGCTATTATCACAATATCATACCATCTTGCATCAAAGCTAATGAAGTTCATTGTTGTTTATGAGAATACAAAGGTGAAGAAGTCAAAGAAGTTGTGGTAATTTTGAATGTAAAGATTTAACAAATTCAAGTAAGGTCATACATCGATGCAATTTTTAGATGGTGCATGCTCCTCCTACAGAGGCTTGCATGGCTAAATCTCCAAGTCATTTTGATATGTAGCTAGTTTATGTTGCCATGTCTCTATTTGGTTGTGGTGTGCTCTATGTTTGGATCTTAAAATTTATCTGTAGAGTAACGTATTTGTTTTCACTATTGTGTTTGTGATCTCTCCTAGAATAGGTGTACCTTTACAATTTCTATGAGAAGTTAACAACATGACAACTTAGTTACTCAATATTTATACAGCTACTATAGTGTGAAATTGCAGACTTCATATAAGTCGATACCCTCTTTAGATGCTTAGTTAAGTATAGTTTGGTTCTTAGGAATTTCATGCACAAAAACACAAAACTATGTTCATATATTTTGTGTAGATTCATAGATTCATTGGAATGCTTGCATATTGACAATTCTTATTAAGGTTTAGGAATACATTCCCTCAAACAATCCTCTCAAGCTCAAGAAATATAGATATAAAAACATGGGAGTGAATGTAGAGCAACAAATTACATAAAGATACCTTCAGTTCTGTGTAAATTATTTTAAGGATCCTCTCTTTTCAAAACAAATTGTAAGGTATCTCAACTTGTAAGGTAAATAACAGAAATGATCCTCAAAGTTTATATGAACTATTTTCAGGTCCAATTCTACTATTTTAGTTCACATATAATGCCCATAACTTTTTATGTTTGTATATTTTACCCGAATCCTTAAAAACTTGCTTTTGAAAATTTTAATTTTGTACATGTGTAATTTCTCTCACAAGTATGACTTGAGTCGCTCTTTCAAATGGTATAGCAGACACAAAAGCAAAAATAATTAAGATAATTAAGCTAATTAACTGTGTTTAACGCTTAAATCATGATGTACTTGTCATGCTCCTAATTATTCACATATTGTGCACTCACTAGAGGAAACCACTTCAGTAGCACTGTAATTAAACTATATCACCAATGTAGTTTTAGAATTAACAGCATAGTTAGTGAAAATTAAGATTGAAATTAAGGAGATAAAAAAGTATTTGTCTGTAATCTAACTTTCTTTAATTTATAAAATTAGACAGAGTGGAAAATCGGATTTAAGTATTTGTACTCCATTTTAGCATAAATATCATTTCCAAAACCTAAAAAATAAGAACCTATTCGCTTTGCAAGACACAAAAATCCAAAAGAAGTAGGAGAAAAATCAACTGAAAAATCATCTAAAAAGGCAGTGAAAGAAGAAGAGGACAGAGTATAAGCAGTATAATTTTGATGAATTACATATTATGTTTGATAAAGAGCAAAACCCATAAGAATTAAACAAAATCATGGATGCAATAGTTGAAAAATAAGATTTATTATCTGATGATAATGAAGAGACAAATAATGTCTAGTTAGAAGAAAATATATATCAACAGATGAATTTGATTAAGCTAGAAGATCTAAAAGTTGTTCCTTTGAAGGAAATTAAGAGAAAACCTGATAAACAAATATGAAAACTTGGTGGTTGGTGAAATCAATGATGAATATATTGCATGGCTTGAAAAAGTGGATGTCATTAATACCCTTAGTACAAAATATCTTATTTAAGAAAATGGATCAATGATCAATGTCTTGATCTCCAAAAACAAAAGAAAATGAAGAAATAATTTCTAGCCTATTGGGATAATTCTCACTAATGGGAAATGAACCTCAGAAGAGAAGAAAGAAAACATTTTATAAGAAAAAGAGCTTTAACAAGCAGAGGACGAAAAAAATACAAACGAAAGTATTACAATAAGTCAAGCCCTAAAAAATAAGATTTTTTAGAAAAAACTACTTAATATCCTGCTGGCAAAAATAACTGTAAGTGTTGGGCGTATGGAGAAGTAGGTCGTTATGAAAACGAATGCAAAAATAGGAAAAATACCAAGCTTATTAAAACTTTGGATAGTTTAGATTATTTTGAGCTTAGCGATAATGAAGTATTAGATCTAGCCCTGAAAAATAACAAGAAAATTGTTAAAATTGTACTGAAGGATGAATATGAAGAAAGTGATTATGAAGAAACTAGTCATACGATGAAAAGTAGTTCGATTAGTCTTGACAATCTTCAAGAAGAAGAATTTATTGTAGATAATTAGAACAAAGATGTCAAAGGAGATCATTCCTATAATTTAGAAAGACATGATCCACAAAAATCCTTCTTTCAATTAAAGCGTAAGTAATATATAAAATGATAGAAGGAGATCTAAAAATAAAAGACTATGAACATGATGTGGGAGAAGTTAATCACATTTGTTAGAAAAATATCCTTAATCATAACAAAGATAAAAAGTATATTTATATCCATGTTGGAAGTGTTCAAGTGCAAATTACTCCATTATAGTATTATGGCAAAGACATTGATCTTTACATTTTGCTCTATGATATCCGGCATACAAAATTTAATAATCAAATAATCATAGGGATTAAGATCAATTTATGTAATGAATCAGCACGATTCAATTGTCGATTTGGATATTATGCAAACCTAAAAGATGAATTTACCAAAAACTTCTTATCCCTTAAGATGAAAATAGTTGGAATGGATATGAAAAGAGGAGGTTTCCCTCTAAGAACATTTTGAAAAATAATCTAGAAATTAGATAATGTTATTGATCCAAAGACTAAGATAACAATGATAGAAGCAGAGAAATTTGAAAGTCCTACTCCATAAATTCAAAGGATAAAATCCAACTAGCAAGAGATAAAAATAAATAGGTCTTGAATATCTAGCTTTTCCAATCCTACAAAAGTCAATAACAAAAATGTAACAAAAATTGATGAGAATGGTAAAATTACCATTAAACTCCAATTATTAGAAAGTATGAGTGCAAGATCAGAATACAGAGAAGGATCGTTGACATCTAAAGAAGAGGTTAAAAAAGATGATATAATTAGTATGACCATTGAAATGAGTAGAATAAGTTTTGAACCCACAAGAGATAGGGTAGAATAAAGTATAAGTCCAGATAAAAAATTATTAGGTATAAAATAAGAACTCTTAGTGAGCCCATCTACAAGGATGAAATAGTCAAACATATGACTACGGAGATATGCTATGAAGTTACCAATACAAATCCTAATAGCGTCATCTATATTTCAATAAATATATGTTTAGAGGGATATAATAAATATAAATTGTATGTCTATATAAATAGTGATTGTTCTGTCTGGTTTGGAAAAAGATCTTTACTTTCAGAATTTAGGAGAAAAAAAGTAAAGAATCCTTTGCCAGGGAGTATAGCTAATAACAATATAATGAGCTACAATGAAGCCATAGAAGGGTTATCCATAGAGATAGGAGGAGTTTAATGCATCATACTAATTTTATAGGTTACTGATCAATCCTCCTATGATATGATCATTGGAAATAATTCTTAAAGGCTATATTTTCCATGCACACAAACCATAAGTCAAATAATATTTACAATAAATGGTCACTTAGTTCCTATTAATAAATTAAACAAGGCTTACACACATCAGAAGATTGAATTTACACACAACCAGCATGGTAAGAAGCTAATACCTACACAACGTAAGATGGCATTAACAATCTCACTACTTGAGTTATCTATTAAAGAGCATATTGTTGAACAATAAGAGCAATTATTCAAAGAACTGTACTATGATAATCCCCTAAAAGTTTAGGATAAAGATAAGACATTTACAAGGATTACTTTGTGAAATCCCAACACTATTATCCGAATCAAACAAATGGTGTATACACACTAGGATATCTAAGAATTTGATAAGTAAATCAAAGGACTTTAGGATAAAGTGTTAATTAGGAATAGTAAAAGCCCTCACACCAATCCCGCTTTCATGTTAAGAAATCATGTTGAAGAAAAAAGAGAAAAAGCTAGAATGGTAATCAACTACAGAAAGCTTAATGATAATACTGTCTTTGATTGTTATTATATTTTTAACAAAACAGTCATTTTCAATAGAACTCAAGGAGCCTATTGGTTTCGAAAATGGATTGTAAAAGCAGATATTGGTAGATAAAAATGGATGAAGAAAGCATTCCTTTAACTGCGTTTAGTGCCCCTTAAGGGCATTATGAATGATAGTAATACCATTTAGTCTAAAATATACACCTCAAATATTCCAAAAAGGAATAGATAATATCTTCAAAGATCTTAGTCACTATTGTCTAACTTACATCGATGATATCCTTGTCTTTTTGAAAACCATAGAATAATACAAAGATGATGTTGTTGCTGTCACCTAAAGATGCGTTGATCATGACATTATCCTTGGTAAAAATAAATGCATTTATGCTAAATAAGAAATTGAGTTCTTAGGTTTAGAAATAAAAGTTGGATAAATTATTCTACAAAAGCGTATTCTAGAAAAAATAAAAAACTTCCTTGAACAGATTTAATGTAGACAACAATTAGAAAGGTTTCTTGGGTGTCTTACCTATGCTTTAGATTTCATTAAAGATTTAGCTAAATTGAGAAGACTATTACAATAGAAACTTAAGAAAGAAGTAAGTTCGATATGGACCCCAAGTGATTCAAAAATTGTTCAAAATTTTAAAGAGATGTGTACAAATTTTCTTGTTCTTAATTTGTCTAATGAAGGAGATTATTTAATTCTTGAGATAGATGCTAGCAAAGAGTATTGGAGTGCAGTACTGAAAATTTAAAAGGAGAGAACCTTGTAAACAATGTAGTGGAAGTTCTAATAAAGGAGAACGCAACTACCCTATGATGGAAAAGAAATCCTTATAGTCATAAAGGGAATTACGAAGTTCTTAATATTTTTAGCTCCAAAATAATTTCGTATACGAACTGATTGCAAATGGATACTTGGTTTTGTGAAAAGGAATTTATCAAATATGTAAGTGGAAGTGTGACTCATGCATTGGCAATATGGTATAACCAGTTTTTTTTCTTCATTGAACACATACAGGGATTGAAGAATCCTCTAGTTGATAGTTTAACTCATGAGCTTGCCAATGGTGATCATTAGAGCAAAACTCATGCTAGAAAAGGAGAAAATCCAAAATGAAATACCATTACTGCTAGAATGGATTTCTCCTTCTAGTAGAATCCTTGTGGATAATTTGGAACTTCATATAAAAATAGATCACATTTTGGTTTGCTATCTTCTGCTTATCTAATAGAACAATATTTAGCTTTTTAAGTTACAAATGAATTACCTAAGGTGTCTTTCTAGTATTCAAGGAAAAATAAGTTCCCATATTCAAGAAAATTGGTTCAACAACAAGTATACAGCTTGCATTAACTACTACCATACTTATTCTTATGATATTTGGGAGTTATAGAGTACCATGATTTTCTTTCCTGATAGATCTGGAGTTGGTGGTGATAGATTCCCAACAAATTCCATATCTCCAGATGACCCCATTATAAAAGCATGGGAATATGGAATTGTAGCTTAACTCATGAAAATCCCAGATCCAAAGTACCCATTCTTCTAAAGACTAATTGGGTTTCAACAATACAAGTTTTAAAAAGATCCACTGGATTTTCATATCTCCTGATGGTCCCAAAAAAATTCCATACAATAGAAGTGTGTATGTTAAGGTACATTGTGCAGTAATTGAGTATGAAAATCAAAAAGCCAAACCAACCTATTATCTTATTCAATTGGTTGATTTAGATGATCCCAATTATTAACGACAAGAATGGTTTCCTAAAAGACAAAAAGTCATTAGTGATGCTACGTTAGCAAGAGCCATTAGTTTTTACAAAATTTATCATCGAATGTGGGCATTATTAAACAAGGAAAAATACTAATGCATTGCAGGAACACTACTTTCATATATCATAATGATTTCATCAAATATATGAAGGTAGAAGGAGATACTTAAAAAGATGTCATTGATTATCTCTTTGATGTTGAAGTTGAAAAATTCCTATCAGAAAAAGAAAATAAATATCTCCAGGAATTATTTGAAAAATGGGATCTAGTGCATCTTCAAGTTGATGGAGGTTTTGATGATTATCTAGACAATAATGGACTTGAAGACATTATTAGAGATAAAGGCCTGCAAAATCTCAATATGGATGACTAGTTTTGTCAAGGCTAACTGTTCTAAAAAGTTGTTGCACTATTTGTATCAGTGTGTGTACTAGAACTATTAGGGCATCCTATGTAGTCTATCTCCTATATAAAAGGAGAGGCTGAGTGCTAAGAGGGGACAAAGTCACTTGAGCATACTTGAGTGAAGGAGAAGTTGGGTATCTCCATTTCTCTGTGACCAAGCATATTTGATTATTTTAGTAGCTTATGTCCCTTTTCAATCCTTCCATTGCAATATTTCTACTTTTAAGCTTTCAATAAAGGTGTGTTCTAGTAGGGAATACTATTCAATCAAACCTTATATCTTAAATATCATAATTTTGTGATTAAAGTCTCACTATCCTTTAAATTATAAAACTTAATTAGTGACTACGATCTGAGATAGGAAATGAAACATATATGTGTTGTGCCTAATCTAAGGCAGCTGTGGTTGAGATTAGGTATCTCTGTAAACTAGAAGTTAGGGAAACATCATGATGTGGCGTCAACTAATTTAGGATACCTAAAAGTCACAAATTGAATGTAGTGTGTATGTGAGATGGGGGGCTGCTCTCTTCCTACATCTCATTTTTGAAAAAATACTTTAAATTTCAGGGAATGTAGTGATATATATGTTTGATGGGGTAAGTGGTGAATTTGAACATTTGTTTTAGTAAATTTATCCATTTCCTCCATTGAACTTGTGCACATGTTTTGTTGAATTTGTATATTCATTTTGGTGAACATATGCATTCATTTTTGCAAACTCATTTGTATATTTTAGTGAACTTTTATGTGTTTTTGGTGAACTTGTATAGTCATTTTGATGAACTTACACATAATTTCTATGAACTCGTCCATATATTGTGGTGAACTTGTACATGTACTTTGGTGAATTTTTACACCCACTTTTTTGGTGAACTTGTGCATTCATTTTTGTGAACTTGGAAATACACTTTGATGAACTTGTACGTGTAATTTGGTGAACTTAAGTGTATATCTTGGTGAACTATGCACTCATTTTGGTGAACTTTCATGTATATTTTGGTGAACTTCTACACTAACTTTGGAGAACTTATACGTTCATTTTTGTGGACTTGAATATTTGTTTTGGTGAACTTGTATGCGTATTTCAGCAAACAATTACCTCAATTTTGGTCAATTCATTTGGGTGAACTTGTATGTATATTTTAGTGATCCTGTATGTTTTTAGTGAACTTATACATATACTTTGGTAAATGTGAACTTATATATTTATTTTTGTGAACTTGAACATTTTATTTTGGTAAACTTGTACATATATTTGGTGAGCAGGCCTACTAATTTTGGTGAACTTATGTGTATTTTTTGATAAATTTATGCATATATTTTAGTGAACTTGTACATATTTTTTAGAGAAGTTATGCAATCATTTTAGGTGAACTTATAAGTAGATTTTGGTGAACTTGTACATTAATTTTGGTGAACTTGTACATTTGTTTTGGTATACTTGTGTGTATGTTTTGGTGAACTTATATGCTCATTTTGATGAACTTGTATGCACATTTTGGCGATCTTGGTCATTCATTTCAGTGACTTGAACATTTATCGTGGAACCTCCCATAGCCTCACTCTAAATGTAAACATCAATATTTGTGTTGGTTTACTTGAGTATCTACTTATGTTGCACTACTGTATGTCATTTCTCTTTGATGATTTTCATGGTTGTTGTCTTTGTTGCATGTTAATTTTTTAAGTTACAAGGAATATTGTAATACGTTATTTTTAGGTACGTAAGTGTTAATGATTTTCATTATTCCAAAGAAGAGAAAATTTATTTTCTATTTTTAGCATCTATTGGAATTGCACAATTTGGAGGTATCTTTATAGAATTCATAACTTAATTATTTTAGTTCAGATTCAACATGATTTTTGTATATCAGTTTCCCACACTTCTATCAAGTAGTATGAACATGGACCAAAATTCCACCCCTCTACTTTTTCTAGAATATGAGTAATACATCTTATACACCTTTAAAGACATGGATGTCTATCCCTTATGGACATCAAGTCAATCTTTGATCATAGGTACTTTTCCTAATCTGGTTTATAGTTTGTAGCATTCGATGCATGGGTTGTTGACACTAAAAAGTTAAGAAGAACTAAATTAACAAATAACGTCCCTTCAACATTTGTTTTTTCATCATATGGTAAGGTATGGTTCGTATTACTACTTTTGTAATTTGGGCAATTCAGTCTTCAAGGTCAGATTATTTGACCCATCTTCAACCTCCATAGCTCAAAGCTCGGTTAGGCCATAAGCTTCAAGTTGATTGAATGTATCTGTATATCGTTACTCTAATTTCACTGTAATGCTTTGGGAAATTCATCTTTATCTTAATTTATATTTTGAATATAAATATGAATAAAATTTCTTATTTTCATTTACGTTATACAACCAGTGCAAAAGGCTTATATATCCATCACTGTCTACGTCAAACTTCTTAAAGGCTATTTATGCCTGTTTGAGCACTAATAGTGTCAAATTCAGTATTTCTAATCACTTAGTTTTTGTTCGTAATTGAGATTATTTTTGAATTTTATTTGTTTATTATTTGATTTTTCTAGGAAATAATGTTGTGATGAAAATGTGATTGATTAGGCCAAAATAAGAGAAGAAGAAGGGGAAAAAACAAAAGAAGGGAAGAACCCGACCCAGAAGAGAAGCCCAGTTGTAGCCTCCTAGCTTCCCAACTCTCTGCATTCCTTTTCTCAGCAGCCACAAATTAAAAATTAAAGGGGAAATTGGAATTTTGGGTGAAAATCGGAATATGGGTGTTATTAGGAAGGTAGAAAATTTGATTTTTATTTGGGCAATCTTTGTAATTAGGAAATTAGCATTAGTATTAATAGGGGCTTTAGGAGACTCTTGGTGATCACCAATTCATCAATTCTTCTTCCCTTCTTCGCTTATAGTATTGGTGTAGTTCTTGAGAATTCTTGTAATTTTTAGTAGGGGTGTTCATGGGTCGGGTACCCGAACCAAAAGGGATTTCAATTCGGGTACCCAAAATTTCGGGTCGGACGGATGGCG
>NCQS01100434.1:0-18834 GCA_002740445.1 Pachycereus pringlei
AAAAATCGTATTTTTATTAACTATACGAGTTAAATTGATATCAATGTGCTTATGTGAACGATAATTTTATTAAAAGGAATGTTTTCGTCGTTATTAATATCATTATTATTAGTAGTTTTGAAAATCTTCTGATGATGTTTAATGTGCGCTAATATAGATTATTAACGACTACTAAATCAAGTAGGAACCCGAGTACGGCCAGCTAGTCAACCTTCGAATTAGTTTCGATGTTTAATGAAACGAACCTTGACGTATGTGGGAACAAATAATCAACGAATGATTGTATTAATGATTCGGTTTAGAGTAAGGGGTACGAGATTGGGCTAGCAATTTTAGTTAATTGAGCAATTGACCGAAACAAAATAAAATAAAAAATATAAGGGGTCGATGCCACCTACTTTTCTCGGCCAAGACATGAAAAGGTCTTCTTCGGGCATCACGATGCACTCCCCGGCAAACCAACACACGAAGGGGAGAGAGAGGAAGAGGGAGAGAACAGGGGCTGGCTGGTCGACGGCGACGGTGGCACCACACCGGCCACCCTCTGTCCGCTGGAAGCCGAGACCCAACTCGGCCGGTTGGAGGAGAGAGAGAGCGTCAGAGGCTGAGAGCGTTTGAGGGAGTGAATTGAGAGAGGAGATTGGGATTATGACCGGGCGTCGGCAACGGCGAAGGTCGGTGGCGAGGGTCTCCGGTAGGCGTCATTCTGACGACCACCATAGCAGGCCGAAACCACCACAAATAGCAGCAGAACTGGGTCTTGGGCATGCTAATCCGGGTCTATGTCGGCCTAGGCTGCAATTGGGCATGCATTTAGGGCTAATTGGATCGAGGATTGAGGTTTTTCAGCATCCAAATCGAGCTCGAAAGCCCTTAGAATGGGTCCTTAGCTTGGAGTCCAGGTCGGTGTTTCTTGCCTCATAAGTATTAGTATTTACAAAACTATTTTAACCCTTAAGTTGCGTCGCATGTGAGATTAGGATTAGTTAGACCGATTGGGGTTATGCATGTTCTGTTTCTACTGAATTTAGTTTAAATCGATGTATGTTAAGTTCAGTTAGTTCACGCCTAAAAGTGACTCCGAAATAACCTAACGATGCCTTGAATCGATATATGTTAGTTTAGTCAACTAACGCTTGAAAATGGCTTCGAATCGGTATATGTTAGTTTAGTTAATACATGCCTATTAGTACCTTCGAAATGATATACGAATACCTTGATTCGATGCTTGCTTCACTTGTTAATTTATGCCTAAATAGTAGCTTTGAAATGATATAAGGACACTTCGATTCAATGCTTGTTTAGTTGGTTAATTTATACCTGAATAGTCACTTCGAAATAATAAATGAACACCTCGAATCGATGTCTGCCTATTTAGTTAAATCATGCTTGTAGCTTTGGAAATAAGTTATGAATGTTGAAACGAGCATGTTACTCCTTCATTGTAATACATGAATGTAATCGAGTTTCATGCCTTGTGAGTTTAGTTCAGCTTAATAAGCATTCGTTTCAAGTTAATACGATATGGATATATATATGTATATATATGGTTATAACTACTGGCTATAGCATACTGCTGAATCATATTGGCTTGCTTGGTAAGCGATGCATCGGTAAGTTTACATACCGCTTTTCAGTATGACCTACGGATTAGAATGCTAGATTGTGAAATTGAGACCGAGATGGTAGTTGGATGGTTTGTGGTAGAACTATGAGTGGTTTGAGGTTTACTGTGGTTAGTTGCTATATGAGGGAGTCTGGGTTGAGATTATCTGCAATCGTGTGGATTACGAGGCCATGTGTGGCTCATGTCGATAAGTTGAATTATTAAGTGTTTGAATGTGTACATGTGCACCCCTACCCTTTCTATGCCATTAAGTTTGAATATTTGCATAAGGGTGAGTTTTGAAAAAGAAGGATTTCATGTTTTGAAATGATAGTAGCCATAATTATTAGTGCATGATGGCCTATTTTAACTAAATAAATACAGTTTTGGGAGTGAACCCACTTAAACGAGGGAATCTCTAAAGAGTTTTACACAGGCGTGAGTCGTATGATAAAGGATTTTGCTGGAGAAGCAGCAAATTTATTAGCCGTTAGGGCCATACGCTTTAAATTGGCTAAGATAATGTGCTTTGGACAATATGATATGAATGATGTTAGCCTAGAAGACCCTGACGAGGGTAATGGTCCAATATGTTAAATGTAGCCATCCCGGGAGTAGAAGCTTATCTGTGAGCGTTAGGTCTCACTATGGGGTTGAGAATAGATCTCACCCAATCTGCACCCTGTAATGATCTTATGCCAGCAGTATTTTCCTAATAAGCAAAGAAAAGCAGTCGGCATTATGCCATTTCAAGTATTTCAGAAAGAAAGTTTTTATGGGCCATTAAGAGGCCAGATGAATGAAATGTGAAAACCTTATAAGGGTCAATATGCGACCGATATGAAAGAGATTTCTTTTAAAGAATATGAGCCTCAAGAGGCTTAGAAAAGAGTTTTTATGTGCCTTAAGGGGCTAAATGAATTGTTTTCAGTAAGAAGAAAGAAAGCTTCCTGTGCATGACTTGTGCATATCATATGAATGAGATCTAAGTAAAGTATGATGATGAAAATAAAGCGTTATGTGCATATTCCAAGTATAACTTATGAATAAGATGCTAAGTAAGATACGATAATGAAATAGAAAGCCTTATGAGCATATTTCATGCATACCCTATGAATGAGATTTGAATGACACTTGAAATGTGTGTGTGCGTTATGCATATCATATGAATGAAATGCCAAGAAAAGTATGATTATGAAAAGAGATAACCTTATGTGCACATCGTATGAATAAGGTTTCATGCATAGTTTGAATGGAATGCTAAGTAGTTATGTTTATGAAAAGGAAAGATCCCTATGCTTAAGCTATGAAAGAAAGTTTTTGTGCTTAGCCCTTGATGCTTGCTTATGTATTTAAGTGCTTGTTAATTAAGGAATTTAGAGGCTTAAAAATGAGTCTGAATGGCTAAAATGAAGTTTATGAATAGTCATCCTTCCTTGAGGATTTATGAATGCCTAATATGATAGTAAAGTATGAATACGTAATATGTGACTATTATGAGTATTATTGCTTGCAACGGTTTTGGTTTTAAGGGGTCAAGGAATACTCACTGAGCGTGTGATTACTCATCCTACTACTCTTTCCCCTTTTTCCACGGGTTTTCTTTATGATAGAAACAAGTTAAGTCTGCTATGCCGAAATGGAAGTTATCCTTGCTTAAAGGGAGTCAAGTATGCCCATAGTGAAGTAGTCTCACTGCTTAATGATGTTATATAATGTATTCTTAGTTTGTAAACATATGTAAACTAAGTATTCTAGTTCATGTAACGCATATGGTATAAAGGTCGCTATATATGGCCATATTAGCCAACTATCCAATTAGTTAGATGTCTTCTTAGTCAAAGTTAGCTATGTTTTGGGATGTAAACCCCAATACTCCGGTTATGTGAACCATTGAGTTGTATCTTTCATTTCTTCTTTATTAATGAAGTATATTGTTTGAGTACTCCGAGGAAGTGTCTCGTTGAGTTATAAACTCTGGCGCATAGCTGTTGAGCTTACCTTATAATGTTGTGTGCTTCCGTTGATCGGAGGGGTTTATTGTAAGACTTTTATCCTGGAAACGGTCGGTTTTTAGGGGAAACTCTGTCCGTTTCGCACGAAATTTAAGTCGAAATATAAGTAAATGTAGCATCCTAGGCCGTAGGGGCTGGCGGTGTTACAGCAAGTTTATATGGAAGAATATCATAACAAGGTTTTGGGTCCCAAGAGCGATGGTATTCGACAATCGCCGGTAGTTCAATACCGATAAGGTACG
Source organism: Pachycereus pringlei (assembly GCA_002740445.1). Lineage (NCBI taxonomy): Eukaryota > Viridiplantae > Streptophyta > Magnoliopsida > Caryophyllales > Cactaceae > Pachycereus > Pachycereus pringlei. Next base: position 3,864 of record NCQS01100434.1, read on the forward strand.
AGACTACTGCGCCGAGTACAGCATCCAAACAAGGTGCACAGTTGTCGCTAAGTCCCAAAAAAATGGGCTGAATCCCCGAACAAGCAGATCCTCAATGGAGTCAAGAAGGGATTGGATAGCACAAAGGGGCTATTGGCTGATGAACTCCCAGTTATACTATGGTTCATTCGGATAACTGCGAAGAGCACAACAAGGCAAAACCCTTCCTGCTCGTTTATAAATCCGAGGCGATGATTTCAGTGGAGGTTGCTATCCACACCCATCGAATCACCACCTTCCAGGAGGATCTTAACAATAAGGCCCTAAGGGAGGTGCTTGACTTGTTATCTACGGTAAGAGGAGATGGCTATCTCAGAGAAGATATCGCAAAAATCAAGATGGGCTGGCTTTACAACCGTAAGGTCAAGGAGAGACCCCTAAAGAAGGAAAACTTGGCCCTACGAAGGATGGAGGCTATAAGAAAGGGGGCAATTTAAGGGAAGCTTATACCCAACTGGGAAGGGCGATACATGATCATTGAAGAAGTACGCCCTAGGACGCTTTGCCTCTCAACCCTTCAAGGAGAAAGAATACCAAGGACATGGCACTCTGATAACCTTAGGAGATGCTATATATGATAGGGGTAGCAAATAGTTGTGTGTTAGCGCGAAAGAAAGGCTTCTTTTTCTTTAGCAAGTCGATTGTATGTTTGGTTAGCCCACGGCTGCATCATCTATGAAAATCAATGAATGATCATTTTTCTAAATATAATTTTGCTCAATTGGCATCAAGTTTAGGGGCATAGAGGCTTAGAGTCAATGAAGTAATAAAAACTTAATAACAAACCCAAATGGTAAGGTACGCTAATATAAGGATCAGCCCATTCAGCTAGTGTCTGAACTTAACCCATGAATGCCATGGTAGGCAATGGAACGATCAGATGTTGGCCTTGCAAAGAACGCATCATACCCCCTTAAGGGAGGGGTCTAAGCGCAATAGTTTGGTTAAATGATACGTTGATATAAGGATTAGCTCATTCAGCTGGTGTCCGAATTTATCCCATGAATGTCATGGTAGGCAATAGGAACAAAATGACGTCGTCCTTCCAACCGAACTCGTCCTACCGCTTCAGGGAAGGGCTCTAACCAAGCATGATAGTTTGGTTAAATGATACACTGATGCAAGGATTAGTTTGTTCGGTGCATGTCCAAACTTAGCCTAGAAATGCCATGGTAGGTAATGGGAATGATAGGACGTCGGCCTTGCAACTGAATTTCTCCTACCTCTTTTAAGAGAGGGGTCTAACCAAGTACGACTACTTGGTTAAATACTGCACCACATTGGGCCCATGAACGTTGTGGAGGGCCATAGGTAGTAGAGCATTGGTATTACCACCAAACCCTTCACAGGCACACCTTTAGCCCCTGGGGACTAAGGAATGGATGTACGATAATACTATGCCTACCGTTCCCCTCTTACAGGGATAGAGGCAAAGCCCCTTTAGCCCTTGAGCGGGGAACTCCAAATTGATAAATGATGCAAACCATTCGATACATGATATCCACACATAGTGATAGCAAAAAAAGTAAAGATATGTTGTGAAACAAAGCATTCACATACGAGGAATGTCATACACAAAAACAAGATAAGGCATCGCAATTCACAAACATAAGTTCTGAATAAATAAAGCAAAGTGAAAAGAAATCCATGTAATCTTGGCTCAAGGCCCAAGGTGAAAATCGATTGCTCATAAGAGCAGAGTTTAGTAAACTAGGGAAAAGCAAAGCAAAGGAGAAAGGGGAAGTTAAGGCTGCACATCGTCATCATCAGCCTCTTCCGTAGCCTCATCATCAACATGGGTTTCCTCGACACCACCCTTGGGTGGATCCTCCGGGGCATACTCAGGGGAGGATTGATGCACAACAGATGACGCACTTGAACTCGAGCGAGTGATCTCTAAGCAAGCCTCCTCTTTCCTCCGGGTATGAGTGTTGGCGTCCCTCACCTTGATCACCTCGGCCCACTATAAGAGAATCTCCCAGTTGGACCTGAACTTCACTCTTCCCCTATTATACTCTTGGGTAACCTGAGCCATCAGGTCCATCATGGCCTCCTGTCCCTTCTCGTAGGAAATGTTGGCGGCATCAAGTTGAGCTTGGTAGGTTGCCTCTCCATCAAAGCCTTGTCAGCCTTGAACTTCTGCTCCAGCTCCTTCAACTGGTGTTCTAGCTCTCGGTTCTTATGCCCTTTGGCCCAAGCCTTTCCTTGAGGGATTTTATCTCTTTCTTGTTACACCTTGCTTATTCCCTAAACAAGTTAAGCTCTCCAGTGACAGTTGAGAGGAAACCAAAGGAAGGGTGGAGAAAGCGTGAATACCCTGCAACTGAAAAATAAAATGATTATGATGAAGCGTAAAGAATGGAATGAGTTGCAAATGCTAAGGATATATACCTCCATAAAGTAGACCTGAGTGGCCTCTATGGTGTTGAGGACCTATTCAGAGCTCGAGGCTGGGGCTAGCTCCTATTTTTGGGCTAGCTCCTGAAGTAATACGACCTTCCCTTTATGGTCGGAAGAAAGGAAAGAGCTCCGCCCCTCGGAGGAGCAATGACTCACTGAGGCGGGAAGAGTGATGACTCGTAGAGGTGGCCTTTTCTTCTTGGTAGGAGGGAGGCTCGGAGGTCTGCCACTTGTCCCACTCATGGAAGGAACATAAGTAGACTGGGAAGACATTCCATCGGCCTACTCGGGACCCATCGGGGTCTTCATCCGCTCTAGTACCTGAATCTTGGTCTACGATTCCAAGGCGACAACTATGTCACGAGGAGAAGACACACACTTCAGGGGAGGGCACATTTGGTGAGCTCAAGCTTTCGAGGACCAGAAGGAGAACATACCTGGGGGAGGTCCTGGGCCTCCTGGATAATGTGGTCCCTAACATATCTCTCTCACCTCACGTCATCGAGGTGCCTCCTCTCTTTGTTAGTTAGCTTACCCTTCATGCTGATCAGTATGACTATCGCTTCCTCCGCAAGGAGCGAGGATTAAATGAGTAAGGATGGCAAAGAAAATGTAGATCAAATCAACGAAGTAATAAACAAGTTACCACGAAGGATAGCCAAACTAAGCCCGGCGTTGCAAATGAAGCACCCACAGCTGAATAACACCATATGGGGGAGACCATTAGCCGAAAACTTTACAGCCTTCCCGGAGTGGGGATGAATGGAGTCTACGAGTCAAAAGTAGCTCATGGTTGCCATCTCCTTCTCCCTTGGATTGGTGCGAGGCTTATTCCACGTCTTATTCTAACCTCACCTGCTCCAGATAGGGATGGGCCAATCCCCATTCACCCTCTTTGCATAAATAAACTTATACTTCCATCCGTGGATGAAGGAAGGCTTGTCTAAAGTAGATATATGGTAGGGTCGGCTAACTATTCAACACCAACCTTTCCCTCCACGCATCTTATTGTTGTGTTAAATGATGTGCACGTATGGGAAGGCTAAGGTCGTGTACTCGAGACGCTTAAGCTTGCAAGTTGTAACGAATGATAGAATGGATGCCCAGGCATTGGGAATGAGTTGGGCAACCATAATATAGTACATTTGGATGATTCCTACGACAATTTTAGGAAGCAAAAACCAAAGGCCATACTATAAGGCTTCTAAGTATACACCTATACATCCTAGTTGGGGGTTATCTATGGCATCTGTGGGTGAGGGAATGATCACCTATAGTTGCATTGAAAAGAATACTTCTCCTCAAAGTCAATGATTTTCTTAAGTTCATCATGGAAGGAAGGATTGATTTTAGTGGGAGCCGGGGCCATCCTTTGGGTCCGACCTAACAGGGCCGCTTAAATGGGTTGGATCATATTCTGGCTCCTCAACTACCATGGTGGGTGGCACACCTATGGTAGAAAAATGCCCGAGAATTGAGTTAGCTATGGATACTTCCCACGGATATGACACAGGCCTACCCAAAGAGTAGGATTCAAAGGATAAAGAGTTGTTGGAGCTCTCCTCTAAGAAGTTCAAATTAGCTTGAAGGAAGTCGCGCAACGGAATCACTGCAGGTGGACTTCGAGGGTGCCTAGAGTCCGACTTAAAGCCATTTTTGTAACCTTATAAGGGGCCAACATCTTCCTCACGGAGTGAGGTTGGACATAGGTTGACGAGGCTATTGCTACACGTATCCTCCCAAAAGTCCAACGAGGAGCTACAAGTGATTCTGGCGAGTAAGCAAATGACGACATAGCTATGTTATAAGAATGATAACATAGCTATGTCACAAGAATGATAAATGAGGAAGGAAAGGATGGTTACCTTGGTGATCAGCAAAGCTAAGGAATAAGTCTTTCAAAGCTTCTCTCTCTAGCTTTCTCCCTCTAGAACTTTGAGGAGGGCACATGAATGAGAAAGAAAAATGATCTGAAAGCAAGGCGCGTATATATACATTTGAATTACCTTAAGAAGCCTACCAAGATCTGATGACCTAAACCAGATAAAATGCAAAGTGCCAAGATCCAAGACAAGCCAAAGCAAACAAAGAAAAAAGGCTCTAAAAAATGAATATGGGCCCCACGGAAGGGACCCGGCTAAGTGGAGAGGGAACCTCCCTCCCAATTCGGCTAGCCGAATGGAGAGGGAGTCCTCCATCCATTTTGTGGGCCGAATCGATAGAGATTCCTCTCCCACTTGGCCTAGCTGAATGGGGAGGAGCTCTCTCCCATTCATCTTAGTCGAATGAACAGAGAACCCTCTCCTATTCGGCCCAGCCGAATGGAGAAGGGTTCACTCTCATTCGACTCAGCTAAATGAGGAGAGGTTCTCTCCCATTCGGCCTAGCTGAATGGAGAGGGAGCTTCCTTCCCATTCGGCCACCTCATCCCCCCCCCCAAAAAAATTGTTAAACAACATATGAAAAAGGTAACGCAAAAACATCTTCGCATGGTACCGAAGGGTATGATCACGAAAAGAAATCCACCGCAACAAACAACGAAAAACGTAAACACAAAGGGCCTATGAGTTATGACACATCGAAAATTCATGTGGAATCAGATTAGCAAAGTTCAACGATTCATTGATAACGAAAACTTCAAGTACATGATGAAAACAAGTAAAAACAGTAACAAAGACTCTGATGCCTTGGTCTGATACACACCAAACGAGAGCACAAGCACCCGTTATAAGCAAACGAGAATAAAGCCAAGGGCACTAAATTACTCAATATGTTAACGATGAATGAATAGCCATTGTCAATAGGGACTCAAGACCACGAAGCCAAACCGAACTCCTTTACAGACAAGGGAGGATCTTTCTTCTCCTTAGGAAGGAGCCTTTTTTATCAACGAATGGGGTGCACGTCTCCGCCCTATGAAAAACTTCATCCTTTGCATTCAGAAGGAGCTGTCTTTGCTCTAGGGTGGCGCTTGATCCTTCACTCAAAGGCCTAACTTCTCTCTCCATGGGAAGATGAAGGGGAGATGCAGACAAGTCTAAACTCCCCACACCCTAATGGCCAACTGGGGAAGTAGTCGTCGCCTCTTGCTGAAAGCACTGAGCGAGTCGGTCACCATTAGCATCCAACCACATCTCAAAGCTCTCATACTAGAATCTTTCTAGAGCCTCGGCCAAGTCCTAGGCCAAAAGGGGAGAGAGGATTCGTAAACAAGTCACCTCTTGGAGAAAGGAGCACGAAAGACAAACTGCACTATCTCTAAAATCCCAACATTATATACATAGTGCTCAACTTTGGCCTTTGAAAAGCAAGAGCAAATCAATCACGAATGAGGTGGAAGAGGTCTGGGTAGGGGGATCAGGGGCTTCGCATAAAGTTTCCTAAAATCAAACCACAACAGGAGGAGCTCGGCATCCTCCTTACTCCCAACAAATGGAAATCTATGCTAGGACATTTCATATATGTGGATAAATTGAACCTCAAATGGGGGCAATGGCCGTTTCCTAAACAAAATATCAAAAGCCAAAAACTCTTTGAAATGGTAAGATCTTTGCAATAGTCATTGCGAAAAGCAACCAAACCAAGACCACGAATGATAATGACAGCAAGTATTGGTGGTCCATGTAAATACATGCTAGTAGCACACACATCTCACAAGAGAGCTCAAGTAATGACCCAATTAGTCAAATGCACATTATATGGCCTATCTTTAGAATAGCTATTCTTATTGTCTCCTCATACCGCTAAAGGTTAAAAAAGAGATGACATTGAATTCAAATCCCTAACAAGTTGGCATTACTCTCTTCATATATACTTGGGTTTATATAAGGGATAATTTTGAGCCTCCATGTTGATTCCCTTTCATTTTATTACCTATATCTCCTTACGACAAAAGCCCAACTAGAGGCAAAATTCTTTGACTTACATACCTTTTTTAGAACTATAATTGGCCTAATTCCAGTTCAAATACATAGGTAGTCATTCTTTGGTTCGGCTATAAAAGACATCTCACATAAAGCTTAATTAAGATTCTCGGTGATGAAAATCTAAAAGCAAAAAATAAGCACTAATACCCATAACCGATGGTATCAACCTATGAGGGAGACTGGAGAAGGGGTGGAGGCCCCCAAGGGTCGATCAACTTGCCTTTCTCTATTCCACGATCCACCCTATTCTTTGAGGGGTATGCATCGTGTCGGCTTTCTTATAGCAGAGTTCCATGGTGAAATGTCATAGGATGGAATTATCTATTAACTTTATAGAGTCAGCAATATATACTTAAATAAAATATACAAACCTACAATTTCTACAGAAAATACCTAACCTTTTCTTTCAGTCAAACCTTTTAAAATCAAAGGGATAATCGAGGGACGTAGGATTTGACTTTCAAAAAGGAGTTTTTTTTTTTCTATAGAATTGTAACTCCCAAGTAGGGATTAAATAAATGACTCCATGGCTACAAACCATGAAAATAGAGTTGGAGGTGAAGGTACGACCTAATGGATGGTGGAGGCCACCATTAAATTATTCGCTTCAATAGCAGCGACTACTAGAAATGAATGTGTTAAAATTTATATTTTTCGGTACCATATAATAGGTATTTTTCATGAGTTAGCCTTATTTAGTGAGGTGTCTATCAAGAAGAACATTATTGTGACCGCTTATTAGCCATTCATTTCAAAAGGAATTGAAATGTATAATAAGATAATAAATTTAGGTAGTTAATTTATCATGAATCTGTTTTTATTTTATGAACAAGAATAGAAACATAAAGCACATAATTTAAGGAGGATCAAACAAGAATGTGATGAAGAAGATAAATTTAAAGAAAGCGATAAACAAGATTATTCTCTTTAATTTAAGGCCCTCAAGACCTACCTCAATCCGAGTAAAGCGGCAAAGCAATGGTTCTCGACCTCCTTTCCCCCCAAGCGCATTAAGGTAGGATAAGGCTAGTCCTTTTCAAAATAAGAATCCTTTTGCAAAAAGGTTTTGGGTGAAGTTTTTGGTAGAGTTTTGCTGCTGCCAAGTCTTAAAGAGGGTTTTGGATGAGGGAACAATGAGGTAGAGTTTTTCTAGAGTTCTGAGAAATATATTTGATAAGAGAAAGAGTAGAGTTTTGCTTGCTGTGTAAGTGTATGAAAATAAGCGGTGTGTGCCTCTGCTTATAAGGCTAGAAAGGTGACTTTCCCAAGCACGAAATAATGCAAGAATATTTTATCAAATCATTCTTATTATCAAATATTGTAAATTAGGGTAAAATGGGGTTGATTTGCATGCAATCAGCTAAATCAACCCCGAATTAGCTTGATTGCAGTAATCAACAACAAAATCACGAGTGATTTTAAGAGCAGGGTACAAGGCAAGGCCCAGAGGCCTGTAATAGGATCTGGTGGTAATCGCCAGGGCCAACGATAGCCTCCAGATGGCAAAATATTGCAGTTGATCCCAAAAGTAGTCCAGATCATGCCGTTTATCCCTATTTTTGCCTTAAGAGAATTGTTTATCAAAGTAGTATCACAACAGTGATATACCACTCTACTAGTGACAATCTCAGTCACTTAGGCTCAAGGTCTTCGGTTCAAGTACCCATGCTAGCAAACTGCGCAAACCCGAAGCTCATAATTAAAAACGTGTAAAACCAAACCTGTATTTGCTCTTACTTGGTTTTTGCCTCATATATTAAGACATACTTAGAATTCAAAGGCATGCCTTATCTTGTTAGTAAATAGATATCCAATGTTGTCTATTCTTATAAAACTTACAAAAATTTTAGCCCATTTTCTCATTGAAAATGGAGCTAGGAGTTAAAGAAATTTTCTTGCTAGAAACTAGAAAATAAGTAAAAAGTAGCTTTGGAGTAAACATTACCTAAGCTCCTTTTTTTTTTTTTTTTTTTACTGCTATTGATTACCTCACCACCTACCTAATATTGATTTGAATCCCTAAAAGTTCCCGAGTCATCAAATACCTTGGAGGACTCATTCCTATTAATGCCTAACAACCCCTTGATCAACCGAGCAATGGTGAACTTGGTCTCTTCATTCAACCCAACCCTCACTTAGAGTCTTTCAAACTTCCTAATGTACTCCTCTACTTTGAGGTTCTCTCGGATAACACTAGTGATTGAAGATGGAGTTCTAGCCTATATGAGGTTGATAAGAATCTCTTCTCCATGTGCTTCTTAAGCTTCGATCAAGTTTTGATTTTAGGCTTATACTTCCCTTCCTCCAGTCTTCTTCAAGTTCTTATACTACAAGGATGCATACCCTTCATTTAAGGAATAGCCAACTTAAAAGACTTTTCAACATTGTACTCTTTAAGCTCAAATATCCTCTCCATAAATTAAACCCAATTTAGATAGTTCTCTAAGTTAAGATTGTCATCAAACTCTAGTGCTTCTACCTTAAGATTCCTTAGATCATTAACAATGAGTTGTTATAGCCTCCATCATCATAATCCTTATGGGAAAAGAATAAGTAATATTAATAGGATCAATATAAAGTGCTTGATGGTGAGGGGTACCTCTCCCGGAAGTCAAGGTTTCTTTCATTTGCTCCAACTCTCTTATAAGCATCCTTATCTGTTTTTGAAACTCAATAATAACTCTATGCTTCGTCATATCATAGGCTTGTTCAAGTGAAATTCTATATGAGTTGGTGGGGTCACTATTACCAGTTACCACTCATGGTTTTTGGTGGGTAGGAAGAGTGAAGAGTAAAGAGGTGGCGACAAATAAGGCACGGGTAAACCATCCTGAGTCTCTGGGCTGGTGGTTAGAAGTAGCACAAGCGTGCGACATGGCACGAGGGGCCCATGACAAATCTCTAGAATTAGATTGGTTAGTAGCTAGGGGTGGTAAGCTCGTGCTAATAAACACAGTTAGACCATGGTAACAGTCTGGCTCAGGTTTTTTGGACAAATTTTACTTCTCACCCTTTTTTTTAGAAGGCCTCTTTTGGAATTTTGCTTCTCTCCTATTTTATGTTCGGGGTGGAAGTGTGTTTGGGATGGGGTTCTTTGCGAATTAAGGGAATATCAAAGAAACTTAAAGCACAAGGTAAAACACATGAAAGAAAGTAATGAAATCAAACGAAGAGTTTGGATGTTTGAAGCTTGCCAAGTGAGAATCCTTTTGCCCTCATACCAACTGACTCATGTGAGAAATCCTTTGACCAAATAAAGGCATAAACTTATAGAGAACTCCAAGAGGTTGAAGATATTAATAAGAACTCATAAAAGAACCCACAAGAAGAATCAATTGATAATCAACAAAAACCAAGAGACATACACACAAGAAGAATCACGTGATAATCTAGAACTTGAAAAATAAATAACAACTTGCCCAAATCAACCCACCAATCAACCTTCTAAAGCCTAAGCACCAACAATTAAAATAAAGAGAACATTCATATTTGCTTCCACTACTTTCATTAAGAGATAAATTAAGAAATAAGTGTTTATAGGGAGACAATAAGAAACAAGCTCATTTCATTCAAATTCCAAATTCGAAAATTTACAAGGGTGTCAAGTTAATGTATAGCTGGGTGCCCTCCTCTCCAAGCATAAAAACATCCAATAGAATTACAATGAAAACAATCAATTAAAATATAGCTAATTATATAACCAAGATAAAGAAAAGGGGAACGACTAACTAAATTACAAGATTTAAAGTATGTCTACAAATGTCCTCATGTGGAGTTATCCTTAACCAACCCAAATAGGGGAAATGGTTGTTTATCTCCCAGATTAAAAAAGATAGGCATGTACACTAATTGCCCATAAAAGATTGGCCCTTAATTCACCCATTTCATTGCCTAAAGAAGCTTATAATCAAAAACGTGCAAAACCATACTTACATTGACCTATACTTAAAATCTGGAGGCTTTCCATTACTTATTGGAAAAAGGACATCTAGGGCTTTTCATCCATGTAAATTTTACAAAATTTAGAGCCTGTTTGGTCACTAAAAACAGAGCTATAAGTTAAAGAAAATTTCTTACCAAAAATTGGGTAATAAGAAAGAAGTGGTTTTTGCCTAAGCTCCTTATTTTCAACTACTAATTATCTTGCCACACACCTGGGCCTGTTTTAACTGCCTCAAGCTCCCAAGTCAACAAGGATCTTGGAGGATTAACTCCAGAGTCTCATCTCCTTGAGTCATCATGGCAACTACCTGTACTAAGCTCTTAGTATGGTAGAGTAGGTTGAACTTGGGGGCTTGCTCCAGATCAACACCTTTGGGGTATTTACACCTACATAGCCATCAAAGCATCATATCTAACTTCCTGTGAACTAATCATTTAAAGAAACAAGTTTAGAACTGGAGCAAATGTGGTGGTCTATGCATAAGGTTCCTTAACACAAAATGCTCTTAGAGCTAGTCTGATTGTGATCTCTCTTTGAGGGGAGAAATAAGAATATTCAATATGGTTTGCATTATTAGATTTCAATAATGAGGCTGAGTATGAAGCCATAATAGCAACACTAGAGATGTATAAGACTTTGGAGACAAAAAATATAAGAATCTTTAGAGACTTCTGGCTTGTTCATAGTCAGATCACACGTGAGTTTCAAGCTAAGAAGAAACAAATTGTTGAGTACTTGGCTAAGATTAAACAATCTATAAAGAGTTTCCCTCAGTTTGACATTGCAAGATCTGAAAATGACCAAGCAGATGCTTCAAGTAAGCCAGGGAGTTCAGCACAAACAAATTTACTAATCTCAATTTTTTAGAAAGTCATGAGACACATAAGCATAGGCCATAAAGATGTTTGTGTGATAGATATGATAAGCCCTAGATAAAACCAATTGTGGAATGTCTAGAGGCAGAAAAACTTCAAAAAGATCCACAAAAGGCTAAGAAGTTCAAAAAAAAGGTAGCCTAGTACTATCTTTCAAAAGGAACTCTATCAAATGAGATATGCTAAGCCCCTATTGAAGTGTGCTCCTAAGAAGAAGGACGACTACATGTATATAGAAATATATGAAGGAGATTGTGGATCAAATGTAGGGGGCTAAACTCTAGTACACAAGGTACTGGGAACAGGCTTCTATTAGCCAACCTTGCTCAAATTTCTCTTTCAAAGGGTTTAAAAAACTCACGATTTAAAATAAGAATAGCTAAGCATATAAATCCTATCAATCACATGGGTTATTATCGTTAGTTTTACATTAATAAAATTAAGCTACTATGAGCTCATAAGAAATACAGTTCTCCACTGCAATGTTTTTATTTTCACTTACAGTACTCAAAACAAGCAATAACATAACTATATTACTAGTAAGCTTCTTTCTCTTACTCTCTAATAGATCAAGCATATTTCCTATACCACTTATGTTTCAACACGATCACTTAAGTACAATCTTAAGTATAGCGAAAGCAGCCTTAATTCATGTAAGTTTCTTCAATCACAGAAGGCTCCAATTGGGCCCATACTAGATAGATGACGTACTTAAAACATAATATACAAACATAACTCAATCAAACCTTAAACTCGATTAACTATGGGTGAAATAATTGATAAAATCATCTAATACAATGTTAGTGGCCCAAGTTAAGAAGAATTTCCTATGCTATTAATTTTAGGCTGATTTAATTGCTCAAGTTTTTATATGGATATATTTTTCTTTAGCTCAAAGGAGCTAGGATTTGTTTTATTGCTCCTTTGAAGCTAGTTAATGACTAAAAAAATGTTTTTTAGAATATAATAACACAAACTTTGGGGGGTAGAGGAAACAAATAATCCCAACCTAAAAAATATACATCAGTGCTGCGAACTTTAAGGGTATTTATTTTCAACAGCATAGAGATTGTTTTAGATTGTATTTGTCAAGTAATTTAAACTTCAAAATGAATGCAGGTAGTTTAAATCTCATATATTTTGTTGTCTAAGAGGCTATATCATTTGTAATTGTTTGAAAACTACATTCTGAAATGACCTTTACTGCTAAAAATCAATATAATCAAAGTTCGAACCATTGAAGCCTATTCCTTATAAGTTGGATTATCGATTTTCATCATCGTCAAAGTTTAGATTATTGTATTCCAAAAACGCTAATACCCTAGTAGAAGAAATAGTGAAAAGTTGCTTTCGTCATTTTGGAATAAGAAGCTTTCGTATCTTCATGCATGTATTTAATCTATGATACATCAGATCCTTTTCAACGTCAACATTATTATGAAGCTTGTCGTCACTCTCACTAGTCCTGGGACCATTCTCAATATCCTCCATCTCATCCTCACTATCATAGTTATAAAAACTTTTGGTCTCCTTTTTACCTAGGAACTTCTTCAGAAATACCGTAATAAAAGGAACACAGGAGTTTATTGCTAGATATTTGATCAAATAGGATTGTCCAATTCCTATAGAACCCATCACTAAAATACCTTTCAAGGAGGATAGGTCTAAGCAGAGCAAAAAGGGGTTTCTATGAGATGGGAAATGAAAACTATTAGCCCCACATGAAGTTTGTAAATAAGTGATTGTCTGATAATGAGCTAGGAATACTGTCATTCTGCTAAACAAGATGTATTGAACTCATAATCATTAGATACTTTTGATGAATGTCAACTAAGTGTCATAAGTAAATGGCTCCCGGTTGTTCAATCATTGGATAACCAATTCATTCTTTGAAAAATGATCACTATGCGTCAGACTCAATAGAATTTGATCAATTATTTTTTCTGGCATTAAAATAGAGAACTGAGCCAAGAATTCTCTTTCTTCATCTTAAAAAGAATGAGTGCTCCTGACCTAGGATTCTATTATATTATCAGACCAATCAGCCTTCAACATTATATTTGCATACATTCATATAAATGAATGCATCTCGTGACTTTTATCACTTCACTTGCATGTCGTGTATTTCTCGAAAGTGATTCGATTGGTGGGATTTAGTATGATACTTATAAGATCGATGAGATTAATATTCTAATATTTTTTTCTTAGAACATGCACCAATCATTCCGTTCAATCTTTCTTTTAGGGAATCTTCTAATTGTTCCAGAACAATCAGAAAGAGCTCCCTTAACCAGAAGGAATTCAGTTTCGATGGAGGATACCTATTCATAAGTTTTCTAAACTCAATCGTGTATGATGGAATCACCAAAGATTTGACCTTTTCGAACTCTATTTATAACTTAGTAGAGGTGCATAAAACAAATATAAGATGTGTACAAATGAGATACCTAGCGATAAAAAGATGGAAAAGGATTGAATAGAAGAACTCCTAAACATTTGGTGATACCATATATGTCCATATCAATGATGACTCATTATTTCAATGAATCATTTCTTCGGACAGAAGAAGATTATGTAACCACTTACTGGCAATCTCACTTATCATTAGATTCTATTGTCCAGGACACCGTTTTTTCTTAAGAATTAGCCATAATTTGTGCATAATATTAAGAAAAATATATAGCTGCTACTTAGCATCGGGAATAGGTCTTGAAAAGTATCTAAAAATATCAAATTTAGATATTTGTACCCTATTGAAGTAAGGAATAATGGCATATATGTTTGGAATAGATTCCATTTATCAAGGCTTGATAAAACACTATTTTCTTGAAGGGTTCTATACATATGCCCTTTCTCAACACATTTCTTTAGGCAAAGACATTACTAAAAAAGTACAAAATAACAACAAAATTTAGCCACGGACTAAAATAACGACAGAATAGGCGATGAAAATGACGACGGAAAAACTGTATTTGAAATAACTCAAACTGAGTGGCGGAATTGGCGACAAAAAAGGACTTTCGTCGCCAGTTTTCAATATGGGTGACGGATATTCCATCACCCAGAAAATTAAATTTTAATTTATTTCCAATTGTGAAAAAAAATTTCATATCCGTCGCCAAAATAATTTTTAAAAAATTTTAATACAGGTGGCGACGAAAATACAAAATAATTTTTAAAAAATTTTAATACAGGTGGTAACGGAAAAAAATTTTAATAAATGGCTTGTTTCTAATATATGGCGACAGAATATATGCCGCCAAGTATTTTTTTATAAAACTTTCAATACATGGTGACGAAATGTCCGTCGCCACCCTACTTAAAAGAACCAGATCTGATTCTAATTTTCATTCTGCTCAAATGAAAGAAAGAGAGAGCGAGAGAGGTTGAGAGCTCCATCATACCCCTCGTGAACCCCGCTTACTGCCATCGCAGTCACCTGCCACCGCCCACAGCGGCCCCTTGCCGGTAGTTTTTAGTGAAATTAAGATAATTTTCTCACTTCAACTAGTTTTAATTTCTATAAATTTATATATTATATTGTTAGAATTTCATAGTTAGTTCATATTTTTGTTGAAATGTGGTATTTATGTGAAATTATTGCTCTAATTTGTTTCAAGATTTTGCTTAATGCAATTTAGGGTTTAGGTTTGGTAATTTGAATTTAAAATTTGATATGTTGGTGGAATGAAATGCTTTAGTTCATAATTTTGTTGAAATGTGATATTTTTTTGAAGTTATTGCTCTAATTGATTTCAAGATTTTGCCCAATGTAATTTAGGTTTAGG
>NCQS01100445.1:12136-25537 GCA_002740445.1 Pachycereus pringlei
AAGATGACACAAATGTTTACAATTGCCTGCTGGGGAAAACCTTCACTTTACCAGTAAGGTTGCTAGAAACTCCCCTCGTTTATATAACCCTAGAAAAGGTGCCACGTCATAGTTTGATCAAAGGCGAATGTAAAAGCTTCTTCTGTCAATCAGATCATTCACTGGAACTGCACAATTTATTTGAAGATGACATGTATCAAGAATAGTGGCTAAGATCAAAGAAAAAGTGGTCTATGATAAGAGGGGCCTGTTTGACAGGCATAATCCAAAACTGTAATTTGGAGTACAAAGAATCTTCATGCCAAGGAGGCCAGCTAGCACATCTCCATTACCATTTGCGAAGCATCCCGCACCACATGAGACAGACCAGCAGTGGACAGTGGAAATTACAGAAAGTATATGTTACCATGTAGAGTCAAGTCACCAAATTTCCCATTATTCCTACAGCAGTCACATGACCTAGAAGCCCCACAGCTAGTTCTGCTAAGGCTTTTGCATTGTGAGCCAATCCGAAATTCAAAAAGACATAACATAAAGAGTAACTCCCCTCCCCCTGCCCCCCGGCATCAATAACTGACAACTGTTGCCCACATTTTGTTGACACTTATGGTTGGCGCTTCATCCCCCCTCCCAAAAAAAAACCCCAAAAAAAAAAAAACCGTTGTTCAGTACACTAATTTGAATGCTTGGAACAAATAAAATCATACTAAGCATCATTGTAGTACCCGAGACTGGAATTGGCCATGTCAAAAGCTAGGCCTAAGTTAACTCCAAATAAACGCTAAAAAGGTCGAGTTTACTTCCTATTAGTGTGGAGGCCAAATGATTGAGGTCAGGACAAGACTTAACTCGAATAAATTTGAAGAAACCAAAAAAAATGGCAGAAACTAGAAGAAGTTGTCAAGTTTAATTGAGTTGAAAGTTGAAACCGGAATAAACAAAGAAACCTTACTTAACTATATACTATATAGTTAGAAAATGAGTTTAAAAGAGCAGCCCCTAAGTGGTAGGCAGCTTAAATAATGGAAATTCACGAATGAGTGCACATTACTCATTCAATGGGTTAAAGGATGAAGACTATCCTATATAGATCACTACTAGATACAGTTACTCTTTACAACCAATCCAATTATCTTCATTTCACTAGGCACATGAGGTAGTCCTCACACTAAATTCAATACCAAGTAGAACATCAGATAAAAATATACTTCACATTTGACATACAGAAAACCAAAGAAGATGCTCAAGCTTGATATTTCCCAGTTCAATCAAATTTCGGCTCAAGTCACCTTTAATGCATATTCTTTTCCTACTTTTGGACCTCTGAATTCAATTCTATGCAATGTTTAACAGCAATAATCACTATTTTATCCACTTCGGTGCTAACAAAGTTTTTTTGTTTTTTTTTTTTTGGATCAGGGTGCCAACAAAGTTTATGATCCATCATCGTAGCAGATCACTCATTAAGCAGTTCAGTCATTCAACCTACAAGTGACTTAACCTTCGCCTGTTAATATACCTCAGAATCCAGCTGAAGAAGATATCATTGCATCAGGGAGTCCACATTAGAGAATGCCAAGAAATTTGTAAACAATCAGTTAATAACCTGAACACACTTTAGTTGAACTGAAGCGAATACTTGAACTCACATGACTCAGCAATCAGCATTCCAAGAACACCAAAACAATCACAACATAAGAAAATCAACAAAACACCAAATTAAACAAAAACACAGCACAAAATTGTCCTAGAGCAACTCATACCGGCGCAAGCCTAGACTCAAGCGAAGGGTGAGCATTGGTCGGCGGCTCAGTGGCGGCAGCAGCGGCGACGACGACGGCGGCGGCGGCGGCTTTGGTGGTGGAGGAGAAGGAGACGCCATCCGCTTTGGCAGCGTCCTTCATAAGCTTCTTCCACGACACAATAGTAGTCTCACCAGGCCTCAACTCCACCGTAAACCTGGTCCTATCACCGACCTTCACGAACGACGACTTCACCCTGGCCGCCGACGACGAATCGCCGGCGGCCGCGCCACCCTCTTCCGCCATCGAAAACTCGACGGAACACAAACCCTAGACTCAGTCAACCGACGACAAGAGACGAGTCGATGAGAATCGAAGAATTCGAAAGGGGGGTGAGAGAGAAAGCTGAGAGAGAGAAATTAGGGTGTAACAATGGCGGGATAAGCGAAACGTTTCGCAGAAAAGGGGGGAAATATTTTTAACCGGGAAGAAACGTTGTCTTCTTCGTTCATCCCGTTCTACGGCTGCGCTTTGTTTACCTCACTCTTTTCTCCCTTTCTTTTCTGACTCCTGTGTTCTTCTCTTCTGTCATTTAAAAATTTTTGGTATTAATTTTCGTGAAGCAAAGGGTGGTTGGAGATGAGAATTAAGACAGGGATTGGGTTTGTTTGGAAGTTAATGCTGGCTTTGTTTATGGTGTAATTGAGAGGAAGGGGGTTGGGGGTTTCAGCTTTTAGGAGTTGTGCTTTGCCCTTGTGGATTAATTAATTTGGGGGCAAGGTGACTTTGAATTTAGGGCAGCTTAGGTCACAAAGGTGCAAGCAATAATGAAAGATGCAATTAATGGTCAGAATCTCGATGGATATAAGGTGGATTTTATACTTATTGGAAAACAATTCTATTCTAGTACACTTATTTTATGAGACGTTTTGTCGAGTCGATTTGATTTGTTCTATATGTATCTAACCTTTCGTTAAAATAGTAATTAGCCCACGAGATCACATAGTATACAAATGACACGTGAAATTATTGTGGAAGAATTAGAATTATTTGAATTTTGGTATATAGCTAGTTGTTTTTTATGCATTTCTTGATTTTTTTTAAAATCTATTCATATTCGTGATATTTTTTTAATGAATATTGTATGTATAATTATTCCCTATTTTACCCTTTTTGTTTTACATTATAGACACTTGGGCACTGTTCTCTTTGCAATAGTGAGCATTTAAATTACAGTTTGCATGTTTTTACAACTTGTTACAGCTCTTTATAACTCATTGCATCTTTAACAAAATTCTTACATCTCCTTATATATTTTTTATAGCATTTAAATTGTCATTTTTTTTTTCCTCATAGTTATAGAAATATGTATATATTTTTTATATAATAACAATATGAAAAATCTATATATATTTTTATGAATATAATATTTATATAAACATACAAACAAAATTGAACAAGGTGAATAATATTTGAATTACAATGTGAACCATATATGCCATTATAGAGAAAATAAGTTGAGATATTTTTAAAATTATAATGCAAACATTGCATTTATTTTTGAGTTTTGACATGAATTATATATGAAAATAGTCGATTATAGGTGACAAAAGCACTTCAACTATTTCACTCCTAAGTTTTTTCATGTCAATTTGGTTGCTATCATCGTAGAATTAAACATTTAGTAGTCTATTTGTATTTGGATCCCTTACCGAAATTGCAGTGTTCTTTTTATGCAGAATAATATACTGTGGAGAATACAACACGCAACAATTACATCAACGTGTTGTTCCACTCTCATTTGAGACAATCTGTCTGCTAATATTTTTCTCATTTGAGACAGTCATCTACTAATATTTTTCGTCTCCCCTTCTGTACTCCAAGTGTCCTCTTCATTGTCATTTGTAGAGATGAGTTCAATGGTTGAATTGCTCTTTTAGTCTTTTAGGCAGATCATATTTTCCGCCTCAAGTGTAGAATATATTTGATCCTATAAATTTGGGGGCTTTAACATTTAGAGGTTTATTTTTATTAATTATGTAATTTCAATATTATTTCTTCTCATCATTGTTGTAGAAAAATACAATTTGTTTGTACAGTGTAGAAAAATAATTTATTTAGTGATGATATAAAATTATTTTCATAAATACCACTGACGTATTACACGTAATATACTTTCATTAAATAATTTATACATACATGTCTAAAAAATATATTTATACAACTTTTTAATAGTTCAACAATTGCTTACATACATCCTTACAGATCCTTACTGCTTCTTATAACTACTTACATCTTCTTGCAATTTGTTTATCGTTTTTACAATTTCTTACCACTTCTTACACTTCCTTACATTTTTTCTTACAGCTTAGAATTGTATCTTATCATGAAAAAGAAAGTTCATTAGTATGTTTCAGTAGAGCATGTGAACCCTGAAATTATTGGCATAATATATTTCAACATATAGCTAAATAAATTAAAACTACTTATTAAAATACAAAATAGAAACCAAAAATCGAACTTTTTCTAAAAAGATAAACAGAGGGAACTGAAATAGAACAGAAAATCCTATTACTCAAGGAGGCAAACAAACAAATGATGACCAGCGGCATCGATTTGAAATAATTAGAAAAAGTGATAAGATGTTGAATTTGCATTTTTAAAAAACCGTCAATTGTCACTGAACCTTTAATACTGGTTTGCATTTGCATGGGGTGTTTAGACATTAAAAATTAATAAAAATATGCATGATTGAAAAAAATTAAGTGTATAATGAAGAAGTATTAAATTCAATTAACATCGCTCAAAGTTAAAATAAGAAATAAAATTTTGTATGAAAAAAATTCTAAGTGTCGTATGTGCCATATGTGAGAAAACTGCACATCTAAATGAAAATTCTCTATTCTATTTTCATTGTTGCATTAATTTGATATGATTGGTCAAACAGTAATGTTCTTCTTCACACAACAAACAAAAAAACACACACACACAAAAAAAGAGATGATATGTGAAGTCAATATGTAATTTCTTTTTTGGATGTTTAGGAACTTAATGTGTGCGCAGTCATCATGGTAGCACTTAATTATACATTTAACTTATTTGACTCATTACTTTGATCATGTGTGGCAGACAAATGTTACTTTAAAAATATAAAAAGCCAAGTGTGGATATAATATCTCCTCACCTAAATTGAAATATTCTTCTCATAAGATGTTGAACAACGCGTAGTGACCTAATCATGTTCATCAAATGCTGTCACTATTTTGGTGCAACTTGAGTCTACTATTGTCACAAGCAACCTAGCAATCTTTGGTAAAAGGGATTTTTGGGAGTTAAAAAAAAAAAAAGTTCATAAATGAAAACTCATATGACTGCTACGTCGATGCTTTTCTAACAAAAATAAACCTAAGATATCATAATAGATCTCTATTTCAACGAAATTAATTGTAATTATACTTTCAACCGTCTCTATACTTGTAACATCATTTTAATCACAAACTGCATTTTTCGACTATAGTTTGTCTTTTCTGAACGTCACCATGCTATTATATAGCTTCAGATAATACGTATCTATGTGACATAACAAATCCATCTTGAAAGAAACATAATATTAATGATCTATATAAACTTCCATTTTTGAATCATTCTTAATCAAATCCACACACAAACCCAAATATAACATTGATATTGAACCAAAAGGCAAAGATAATAGTCCAAAAAACCTGACTTCATTAGATGAAGAAACAGATATAAAAGTTGAGAAATATAAATGACCTAAATCGTAAGATTCACTACTGTACACTTGGAAACAATTAAAATTACGAGAAATTAAAGCACGATTCATAGATTTAAACCAAATTAAACGTTTGAAGAAAATAGTTATCATTAATGGTCATGACATTGATGGATGAACAAATATTTGACTTTGTTATCCATATTTTTAAAAAAGAAAATCTTATAAAAGGACATGTTCAATGTTAGTAGTGTGTGTGTGTGTTTGTGTGTGGATTTGATTGTTGCTTCGCAACAATGACAATGCTTACAATAATGGGTGGTATGTGTGCAAGGGAGTGGACGATGGGATGATGATCTTATAGTAAGGGGGGAAAAAGTGAATACAGAGTAATTGATTTGTAAACATAATACTCTTTTAAAATTTTATCATGCTAAAGGAAGGACTATGGAAACCATAGGGAACAGAAAATAAATGAGGCATCCAAGTAAGAATACAAGGAGATAACTGGATAATTGGTTATGAAATGTAAGGGGATAAAAGTCACATTTTAGAAAACCGATTATGGGAGAGGGAGAGGGAGAGGGAGAGGGAGAGTGGGAGTAAATGCATGCAACATTTTAGGGATAAGAATAAGAATAAGGTAATTTTTTAAAACAAATATCCTTAATTTTATAACTACATATTATCCCTATTTTAAAATTTAAAATTTAAATTTAAATTACGGGGCAAAAGTAAGAGTGAACTACAGTGAAGGGTTCCCCATTCTTGGCATATCAACCCCCTCCTGTACATCTTTACACTTATAATATAAAGATGTGTTCTCACGCATGACGCAGCATCTTAACGTTCACTCTAAGATTTTCAGTCCCAATTATGTTTATTTTGAGTTTAGACCGAACATAGTCGAAAGCCAAATATTCAAATTTTGTGCCATAAGATCAGACTAATTAATTGGCACTATACCTTGATCCATTGTTGTACACAAACTTTTATTAAATTACAGTTATTAAAAGTAATGTGAAATGCTTGTGTTATAACTTATAATATTCTATGTTCTTTATAAAAAATAATCTCTTCATTAATACGTGCGTGTTAGTCTTTGCAATATTGAGTTTTTTCCTTCATTTATTTTATTTAAGGAAAGGAGATTGAGAGTCTCATCAAGCAAAAGTTTAACATTTAAATCAACTATAGCATCAACTCTTCAGTTATCATGTGTCAAGACCACAACATTCACACTCTTCATACCCGCAACATTAAATATGTTTTTTAATTGTAACACTAATTTGTAAATTAGAAATTTTAAAGTAAAAAAATAGTAACGTATCGCAACCGCAACTTCTTATATATGTGTATGCGCTCGGGTGTATGTGTGATTTTGTCTAGTTTTGCTTCAATCGTTTTCTTGTTTTTAAAAATATTTTTGGCTTAAGTGGAATTGTGCACATCCATCCTTCTTATGAACTTAACATCATTATGTACATTCAACGCAAACACATTTATATTTTTCCCCCTTTTGTAACCAATTACATTTTTTATTCAAGGAGAAAAGCATTAAAAATACCAAAATTAATATTACGTGAGTTTCTTTAGACTCCTTCACCTTTTTTCATTTTGCAATCGATTCTTGAATCATTGATTATACATGAACATGTCACCTGCATCCAATGTAGCAATTGTTTTGTTTCTTTTCCTTTATTTATAATATTATTCGAGATACAAATTGTCAAATTTAATAGTTTGATTGGAAAATTAAGAAAATAAAAACTAGCAAATAAGTAAAAGAGATTATGTCCTGGTGCGGTAAGACGCACTCACTAGAGGTTTGTTTGTTTTAGCATTTTGAAAAAAACGGTTAGCAGGGGTGAAGTAGGTTGGAGCAGATTAAAGCAGATTGAAGCAGATTGAGAACATTTTTTTGAGAGGGCGAAGAAAGGGGTCAGAGCAGATAGTAGGAGGTTGGAACAAGTTATAGTATATTATAACAAATTAGAACAGGTTAGGACAAATTGGAGTAGATATCAGGTTTAATGTACTGAAAACAAACATGTCCTAGATCCCTTTGCGCACGATGAGCCCAATAGGTCACCAGTGGATATAGAAGAAGGGGAGGGGATACAATGCTCAATAAGCTAACCCACTGTAAGGGAGTTTGTTGATTTTTTACAAACTTTCTAAGAAGGGGAACTTATGCATTATAAGACTTGAACTTGTGTCACCTCGTTGTCACTATAGTAAACACTCTCGGTAACCATTTTATGGAAGCATTTTGATTAGATAAAATAGATGTATATTTTTTTTTTAAATAATCAGATGTGAAGATTTATCATACAAAGTGGTAAAAACAATATTAATTTTATCATGATTAAGTTGTACAAGTGCGCAACACTTGCAAGTATTATATAATGTATAACTACTTTCATGTAAAATAACACTTAAGGATTACATATAGTACAGGATTACATGTATACAACATAATATTTTCCCAAGCTCATCTTGTGAATTCGACATTAAATGGCCTATTGAAAATGTTATATGTGGAAGTATTCAGATAAATAGATAACTTTTGAATGTAAATTATATTTACAATTTTTTATTGTATAAAAAAGTAAATTGATCTATATGTTTTAGTTAGCATGTATATAACACAAATTATCAGCTATAGTGCATTAGGGTTTGCACACAATATGTTGATATGTAACATATATTTTCATTACCATGTAATTTAAGAATGTTAATAACATACATACTCTGCCTATGAATGATATATAAAAATTTTTTTTAAAAAATAGTGATTATTATATATTCTCACCAGTAGATTGTATTTTCATTAAGTTGCTACTTATCTCTTCTAAAAATGCTACGTTCTCATCGATGAGTTATGTGTTATGAATAGATCAGTCATTATAAATGTTTTATATTATGAATATGTTGATTATTTTAAGTGCGCCGACTTAGCAATCAATGAAGACCTCAATATCTAATTATGCATTAGGCAGACGAGGTTGTGGAAGTTTAACTCCAAGGCTTGACCATTATCATTGCGCCTCCTTTAAAAAGGACAAGGCTAAAACATGCAAGGTAATACAGGTTAATTAGGTAAAGTGGATCAATTATGGTTAAAAATTTAAGCTTCTACAAACATTAGAAGATATGATACAAGCTGAGCACTTGAGCCACTAGGCATGGCTTTTCCCCATAACATCATCTATATCCCAAGACAAAGTTACCTAGTATTGTATAAGAAGCCCCCAGTCGATGAGCCAACTCTAAGGGTATCTCCCAAATGAAAAGCAAAACAACCAACTGTTAACCACGACATATTTGTTGATGTATGATAACATAGGGTCACTATTATGTGTTACCATTGCCATATTCTTCTGGTTTTGCCACATCTTACTTTTCTTTAGTGTACAATTTTTAAAGAAAAGTAAAGTTTTGTTGCAACATATGACTGTCAACCATCGCACATGATAGTTGATTACAAATAGATGGGATTGAATATTAAAACTAATTACTAATGCATCCGAAATTCCTAATTAACATGAGAGTATCGAGAACATGATTGATTGTGCTAACAGAAATTGAACATACCGTAAACATGATTGAATATACAGAATGAACACTAAATGACAATACAAATCTTCGTAATCAACAAGGAAGCAATAAAGTTTAAATAAAAGGCAAAGAAGATGAGCAAAGGGGAAATACATCATTACCCATGAAGATTTCAATCAAAACAGATAAAACAGTTGGTATAGGAAAGATAAAATAAGATTTTAATAGAACAATTAAAACTCGCCTTTAAGTAATCTAAAAAATGTTTGACTATGAGTATACGGAAGAACCCACCTAAATGAAGCTAAACTAAAATCTAAACTAAATTACCATTCACAAGGCCTTACAACTTCTTGATATATTACAAGTCGAACAGGTGAGATTTTTGGAGCAACGTGTGTCAATGTATGATATGTAGGTTATGTTCAAGTACATGGTCAAATCGGGTACATTGTTGGGTGTAGCTGGCGACTGGTGCAACCTAAAACTAGGCAACTTGGCCACACAACCTATGTCTTGCACTAGCATGGATGTTGATGAATGAAGCAATAAGTCGGCACGTAGTTTGACATGATTACACGACCTATGTGCTTGTTACATGGATCGATCTTTGTATTTAGTTGTGCCTAAGTTCGATGGTTACAGCATCAAAAACATGTCGTAACATAGCTAGGTGACTCGAGTACACAACCCATACAACCTTTCAAAGCAGGCAAGCGCAGAAGATGGATTTGATAATGACAATGTTTGCTAAGTTGAAGCTCAAACACGTGGATTTTGCATGGTCTAACCCTAGGGTACTATTCATTCGTTGCTTTCAACGTGCGTTTGCCAATACTCTATCGTTTTTAATGAGTTTGTTGTACACAAAAGCCCAAGTAAAACCTTAGGTAAATGTCAAGCGCGAACAAAACTAAGAGAATAAGAGCAATTAATTATCCACTTTTGATGACTAGACACATGGTTTGCTTTCCTTTCCCAATATGTAGTTAAGAAGTGATATAACAAAAAAATGACTTATAAGCTCAATATGTTACCCTTTATATTAAAAATACACTTGTAAAAGCAGTGAGTCCACACATATTTTCAAAACCACTATCTGAAAACTTATATAATGTGAGACTTCAGCTGATATTTCCAACAACGACAATAATTCATTCATCAACCAAGGTTACAATGTGGATATTCCTATTACAACTATATCTAGCAAGGTTGTAAGATAATTGATTCTATGCTATGCATATTGATTTAAAGGGGGCAATATATAGGAGTTTCTTCCAATAGGATATTGACATATTGTAAATGGTGAATTGTGAAATATGCGGTATAAGTATGAATTTTCAGTTGTGCAGTGGATCTTATAAGTTCTAATGATCAAATTCAAATCTTTATGCATACTCATAAATTCAAGCATTTTTGAAAGGTACAAGCAATAATGTACTTTCTAAGGCCCAATATTTTATTTTCGAGCCTTGTTTTATGATCTTTTTTTCTTAAACATAAAGTTTTGATTTAACGTGTATGGAGAAGATGATGAGTAGAAGTGAGTGGAGATGGGCAATGGCAGTGTGTATGATGTTCGTTAGCTCGAGGTTTGCTAAGTTGGAGCCGTAGAACAAGGGCATCCGACATTCATCGTTCTTGTGTAAAGGCGAGAGGAATGAAAAGAAAATGTGTGGGGATAGCACTGATGGTGTCAACTGATTAGATGGTACGTGAGTTGGTAGTGACACGAAGCAAATCTAACCATTTTCATAGGCGGGCAAGTGACAGGAAGAAAACGGGATGAGGTGAAAAAAGAAATTGTATTTGTTTCTTTGCCTTGCATTTTTTAAAAAAAAGTATAAAAAACCCCTTTCTTTTGGTTGAATGGCCAACTCCCTTCTTTTTTTCATTTCTAATATCTTGCAATTAGTTTTTTTTTTTTAGTATAAAAATCCCTTTCCTTTGGTTGAATGGCTAACTCCCTTCTTTTTTTTTAATTTATAATACCTTGCAATTAATTTGATCTTATCATAGTGATTTAGCATATAACCGCATATTTGTATAAACTTTACTTAATCATTTTCATTTTATATACTTAATCATCAAGTAAATTGGTTAAACCATGAATCCAAATGCAACGCCCCGATCCTTCATAGGTCACGGACAGTTACCAGAAATGGCTTAAAGGATTGTCGACTGACCCCACAAAGCACCATAAGCCTTTCGGGTGTGCTTTGTCCTCGCTTACATATTGCCTGGGAAACTTCCCAACAGGTCACCCATCATAAGATTTTCCCACAGCAAGCACGCTTAACTGTGGAGTTTTTATGAGTTGGCTCCTCCTAAAAAGGTGCATCTTCTGGTGATATAAGTAGTCATTTTGATCATTTTAAGCCACACTCGGGGTATTATACCAAATTATGCATTGTGCATGTACTTGGTTATATAATGCACAACATGATATCTGAACATTGATGCATTTACTAAATTCATACTTACAAATATTTCTTAATTCAAACATGTAGAGGTCAAAAGTCAAATGTATCACTCAAACAAAGACGTGCATATGCATTTTATCTTTAACCGATTGTTTAAAGAGGCAAAATAACAATAAAAAAGACAAAAACTCATGATAAGAATTATTGTAAACTAATCTCGTCCCACTAGATTTGGTTCCAGGTCAACATTGGTTGATATGGATCAGATATTGGTTGTGTGAGTAATTCGCCGTTTAAAATGCGTCTTAAACACATATTGAGAGTATTAAAAATGTTAATCTATTTTAAAATGTAGCAGTCGTTTAAAATGCACGAACTACTGGCATGACTAAATTAAACGTGATATATGCAAGCAAGCGTACAAAGCTGAAAAACATTAGATACTTAATAAAGAATTTTAATTCAATTTAATTAATATTCTGTAACGCCCCGGCCCCTCCTGTGTCGCGGAAGTTATCAGGAATGACTTAAATGATCATTGACTGACCCCATAAATCACCACATGCCTTTCCGGCGTGCTTCATTCTCGCTCACACGCTGCCTGAGAAACTTCCCAGGAGGTCACCAATCATAAGATTGCTCCACAGCAAACACGCTTAACTGTGGAGTTTTTAAGAGTTGACTTCCCGAAAAATAAATGTGCACATTTGGTGATATAAGTAGTCACTTTGATCCTTTTAAGCCACACTCGGGGTATTACATATTCAATAGCGGTCCACCTCTCCACCTGTATTTGTCTACCATGTGTGCATGACTACAAGTCACCGAAAAGGTGCAAAAGTCTTGCACTGATCAGAGCGATCGCCACTAATGCTACTGTGCAAAAATCAATTTCGACTCGATGATCATCATTTTTTTGTCTAATGATTTGTCTAAAACCTTCACAGGTTCAGTACTAGTTTGGAATCCATATGTATAAATACTGATGATGACGTAGACGGTATGTGATCCATTGTTTAGTGGTGGATTAGATCGTAGTTCTCATTATTTTCAAGACCTTTTGGTTAGCATTTATAATTTTACATGATGTTATATTGCTTATTATATTGGACTTGATTATTGAATGATTTGAATCAATTATAATTGTAAAGTAAAAATCATATGTCTAATTATCTAATTGTAATCTATGTGTAAATATAAGAAAAAATAAAAAAATAAGGGCCGTATTTTTGACCCAAATTTTTGCAAAAGCAACTGTATAAAACATGTACATGTAACTTTACGTTATATAAAAGTCAACTGTTTAAAGCAAATATTTGACCGTAATTTTTATTAAAGTTGTCGAATAATACATGTTCCATATTTCTCTTTGCATCTAAAATCAGTATCGTATTTTACTAGTAATACTTGTTTCTAGTACAACATTGATCAAATAAACACCCTTGTTATGCACTTGCATAATTTTGAAACAGTTGGAGCACAATGGTTGAGTGCGCATATTAATTATTGACCAGAACTTTCCCCAAATCATGGTGAAATTATTTACTTTATGTCCCAGCATTGTCAAATATCCTATAAAATTAATTTTTAGGTAATGGGTGATTTTATTGTCGATACCACAATCATGCGGTAGATTCATACACATTTTTTCCTCCGTATTTTTTACTTTTGCTTACGTTAACAGCTACGCATGATTTTAATTTGCCTATTACTTGACAATGACAAACATGTATACATTAATAATTATGATATTAAACCAAAGAAGTAAATCAAGTTACATCATAATTTTTTCACAATACGAGAATTTCACTTCAAATCTACTTTTAAGAGTTAAGGAAGCAAATAACACTACAAACAAAGTAGCTAATAAATAACATCCAATCCAATATCCTCAATAACTCCTAAATTCCCAAACATTAATTCCCCACTTGAAATTACCCCC
>NCQS01100486.1:541-13228 GCA_002740445.1 Pachycereus pringlei
TCAAAGTGGGTGGAAGCTCTAGCTACTAGGACCAATGACCACAAGGTTTTGGTTCAATTTGTGCAAGAGTGTATTTTTTATCAGTATGGTACCCCTAGAGCTCTTATTAGTGATAGAGGTAGTCATTTTTGTCATTGATCTTTTCAGGCTTTGCTTAGAAAGTATTCTGTAACTCACAAAGTAACTACCCCTTATTATCCTTAGACTAGTGGTCAAGTTGAGGTGTCTAATTATGAGATCAAGTCTATACTTGAGAAAACGGTTTGGCCTGATAAAAAGACTGGTCTTTGAGATTGCACGATGCTCTTTGGGCATATCATACTGCTTATAAGACTCCCATTGGGATGTCTCTTTACTCGCTTCTTTTCGGTAAGGTTTGTCACTTTTTAGTTGAATTAGAACACTGTACTTTTTAGGCTATTAAAACTTTTAATTTTGATATAAAACAAGCAGGTTCTAACCATAGGCTTCAATTGAATGAATTGCATGATTGCATAATAAAGCCTATGAGAATTCTAAGATTTATAAGGATAGAATCAAAACTTTTCATGATAAATCTTTTGAACCTAATCAGAGGGTTTAGCTTTTTAACTCTAAGCTTAAGCTATTTTCTAGCAAGTTGAGATCTAGATGGGATGGTCCTTTTGCCGTCCAACAGGTATTTTCCTATAAGGCGATCCAAATTTTGGACCCCCAGGATAATAGAGTTCTTATGGTCAATGGTCAACATTTGAAATCTATTGTAACTAATGACATTAAGCTTAGTTTGATTAAGTCCATCAATCTAGTAGACCCAGTTTACTACGATTAGTGGATGGGATCTTGTCTGGCTGAACACATAATACTTAGCGCTTGTTGGGAGGCAACCCAATCTTTTTAGGTGAGTTTGAGTCTTTTCTTTTTGTTTTATTTTTGATGTGCTTGTGTTTTTTTAGTGTGATTCTTCACTTGGCTTTTGGCTTTTGTGGTTGGGCTTATATGAAAATGATTTCCTCATGCTGTCATGTTGTGTTGCTCTTTTCTCCATTTCTATCTTTCTTATTGTTTTCTACATTGAGGATAATGTGAGGTTTAGGCGTGGGAGAAGGCAAAATGAAATTTTTGAGGAAAATTTGAACTTGAAATCTATGGGTGAATTTGATTTTGGAAAGAGCTTGAGTATTCTAATTATGCATGTTCTATTCTTATTATATGGATTTGGTTCATGTGACACATGCTTATTAAAGATTATTTCTCGCTTTCGCTGGTTGATGGCCAAAATTTTTGTTGTGCTAGCATCACTATGTAGCCAATTTTGAGTCTAGATGTAACCCCATTTTCAATGTCATTATGAGTATTTAATGAGAATTGAGTTCCCCATTGACTTTAATCAATAAATGAAATTAATTAAATTAATTAAGTTTTGATCCTGGTACTAATGTTCACGTTCTATCTTTATCCATTTCATTGATTGCCTAATATGTACTGGGTGTTTCTCTTAGTGTTATCTTTATTCATATCTTTATCCACTCAAGAGAGCGTATGGAATCAAGTAATTTTTGAAAAATTCAAAAAATCAAAAGAAAAAGATAAAAATAAGTTAATAAGTTGATTTAGCATTGGGGAACCTAACTTTAAGATGCTCTTATGATTTTTGTTATGTGGGGTGAAATTCTGTGCTTATGGTTTGCTATATGGTTTCATTATGTGCTTAATTTGCTTGAATCTTGATCTATTGGCTCAGTTGACGTTGGAAATGCTTGATAATAAGTTGTGGGTTAATAGTGAATTGATATATATGATGTGGAGTGGATATTCATAGTTGAATCACTGATTTTCTTCCCTAAATCATGTTTTACTTAATTGATTAAATGAAAATATGTATTAATGTTATTCTTTGCTCGAGGATTAGCAAAGTTTTGGTGTGGGGGAGTTTATAATTCATATTTTATATGTAATGTTCTCTTCATTTTGCCTACTTTTTAAGTCTTTGAAATATATTTTTATGAGTAAATAATGCATATTTTATATGATTTCAGGTAGAAATAAAATAAATAAATTCGTTTATGAAGGTGATTAAGTGGATTCGGTTTTGTCCAATCTCCCAAGGGTGGATGCTCAGAAGCCCAATTAAGCAGCTATTTCTACTCTCACTCATTCACAGCTCAATTGGGATGGCCCTGGTCTGTTAATCCATAGCCCAATATTTAGGTCAGCCTCCACTTCAGTCCTTATGTCCCTTTCTCACGTCTGGGCCTGTTCCTTTCCCTGCGGTGCATCAGCAATCTAGCATCACCATCAACTTCACTCTCTCTTTCTTCTTCTAGCCCGATTGGGCTTGCTCAGTAGCCCGTGGCCTGCCAGACAGTCTCTCTAGCACCTCCCTCATTCTCCCTCTTTCCACCTCTGTGTAGGCTTGTTTCATGGCCCAACCTATTCCGTGCAGCCCAATGGCCTGCTCAGCCTGCCTGCCTCTTCTCCTCTCACTCCTATCCATTTGGGCCAATGCCTAACTCTTCTCCACATTCCAACTGATCATCTCAGCCCCAATACCCAGCTTTCGCCATTTTCCTTGTTTCGAGTGGACTTAGCCCAGTTGCCTAGTGCAACTACGGAGCACAACGACCCATCAGCCAAATAAACCCAGCTACTTCATCTGACCAACGTGCATAATTCTCCACATGCACCAATTGTTAACCTAGTCAAAGTTAACTAATTTTGATTAATTGTTAGCTTAATACCAACACTTTTTCATGCAATATAACAGCCAAGAATTAATTGAAATTATTTTAGCATTAATTTTTGGGCACCAAAAAGGGGTGAATGTCCAATATAAAAAGGGTTCAAGGTTGGAACAATCCATTTATCCAGTCATTCACCCATTCAAGCATCCAAGCACTCTTCCATCTTCCATCTTCAATTTTTTTTGAGAGTGGAGAGTATTTTGTAAGAAAAAATCATTTGAATTGAGGGGTTTAGAAGAAAATAAGCTTGAAGTTAGCTATTTTTCTCTTCTCTTCTCTTCTCATTTATGAGTCATATTTGAGAATTTACACTTAATTTTATCATTTTGTATAATTGAGTACTAAAGTTTAGGCACAGTAAGTGAAATATACCAACTTCAATTGTGTTTTTACTAACTATGACCAGCTAAATTACTCATATCTAGGATTAAGATAGATTCTTGATAATAATATTGTCACTATTTTTTTTTTGGGTTATTTTTGTCTCTTTAATTTACATGATTTTGAGTTTATACTTGATCTTAACTTATTTATGCATCTTGATACTATTGTTTAATCATGTTGATTACAATAGTTTAATTTGCTATCTCAAATAAATATTACACCTTGTAAGCTAATATGACGTTATGCAATTGGACTTAAAATTATAATTGTTAAAATTAAATAATTTATACTAGAAATTATGTGAGTTGTGTCCAAAAAGAATGATTCATGCTAAATCACTAGATGAATAATCTCATTTGATAATTATAATTATCTTCTAATTTATGACCTAATGCTTCTAGCTTTGATTGAATAAGAGACAAATTGAATACCCATTTGAGTTAATAAATCAATATTTGTATCAATGTTGAAATCCAAAGTCCTAGATCATTTTCTAATATGATTTCTCTCTACTTGACACATTTGCTTTTCTTTTGTTCCCTTAATCCACATTGATAATTGAACTCCTCAGTTGGACTATTCTTTGTAATCCGAAAAGCTAAATTGAAAATCGCTATTGTTCCTTATGAGATCGACACCATATACTCGCTAGTTTATAATTAACCTTATGCACTTGCAAGTAAAAAGGGGTTTTAAAAATGAGCATAAAATCAACATCAAGTTTTTTGGCACTGTTGTTGGGGAACGAATAGTAATTTTTGAATTATCTTCCTTTTATTCTTTTTATTTTTTCCCACTATTCCCTGCGAATCTAACAATTTTATTTATTTTCTTTATTCTCAACCCCCATCCCTTTTATTTTTATTGTTTCATTTTTCTTTTACTCCCCAATCCCTCTTAATCTAACCATTTTATTTTTGGTCTTCTCATTCCCTTCTAATCTAATTATTTTTACCACCCCTTCTAATCTAATCTAATCTAATCTAATCTAATCTAATCTAACTCTTTTATTTATGTTATTTACTTTTTTTTTATCTAATCTTACAGTTCCCCTCCCTTTTATTTCCTTTATTCTATGATCCCTTACTAATGGGAAATTCTTCTAATCTAATCTAATCTAACTCTACTTCCTTCTAGCATCGGTGCTATCACTTACTGATGGAAAATTATTCTATGATCCCAGTAACTACCGAGGTATGGTAGGGGCTTGCCAATACTTACCTATAATTAGACCTGATATATCTTATTGTGATGTTGTTTCTTAGTTTATGCTTGCCCCTTCTACTACCCACTTGTTTGTGGTCCAATGTGTTTTTAGATATGTGTAGAGTACTTCTGATCATGGTCTAACTATTAAGAAGTCCAAGCAGTTGGCTGTGCTATTAGCATATATTATGATGCTGACTAGATGGCTATCTTAATAGTTCTCACTCCACTACAGGTCACACTATCCCTTTTTATGCGACCAATCTTATTTCTTGGTGGCTTGCTGCTCCAAGAAGTAACCCACTTTGGCCAAATCCTTTATTGAAGGTGAGTATTGCATCATTACTTACACCGTCACTAGGACTTTATGAATTTAATTTGTTCTTAATGAGTTAAGGATTGATCCTAGTCGAGTCATCTGCGACAATGTCTCTACCACCTACATCATCACATATCCCATGCTTCATGATCGAAATAAGAACATTAAGATGGATTATCACATTGTTCGAGAACAAGTCCGTAACGGTGATTTGGTGCTTCACTATGTTCCTACTCAACTTCAACTAGCTAGCATATATTTTTACAAAATTTCTTCTTGTAAATAGATTCTTTTTCTTAATAGAGGATAATCACAAATTCTAATATACTCCTAGGAGTATGTATAGTCACTTGCCAAATATGTATATCTTTTTCAAGCGTGTTTGTAATATAGATTATTTAATATACTTTTACTAATGTGACTTTTAAGGGTATATATTCTCAGGAACATGATAGACACTTTGGAGGAAAATACACGCAATATCTAAACTTTTGTATCATTATTTTCATCCATAAATAGGAACTCATGGCTACCTAGTTCAATAGAGCCAATTATCATCTTAATTTTCTGCAATTATTTTGTGGGTCAATTTTTAAGAACCTTTTTGACTGACCGTAAATCAATTGCAGTCATGAGGCTCCAAAAGTCCTCATTTTCTCCACGATGATGGGTAGATAATTGTGTACCTGGTCAAGTAATTTCAACCAAAGTGCAAATTTTATGATTTTTGCTCCCCGCACTGCTCTGTCGACTCTGATTAGTGACACAAACTCTATAATTTTAACCAATTACCCGCAAACACATATTATTTTCTGGTCAAATTTCCAACAAAGTGTCGACATTTATATTTTTCTGTATACAACAGAAGTAGGTTCAAACTGAAATATGTTGGTTGTTAGACCGTATCCTTGAGAATGAAGACTGAATGGAGCAACAGAAATTAAAAGTTCTCTTATCCATCTACCCCTTTTGTCTATATGCTACTATCATATCACATCATCATATCATATCATATATTTATATATATAAAAGTGAATGTAAGTGTTACATTATTGACACTTGTTTCATTAGCATTAAAGATATTATTGATTGATGATGAATGATGTTTTCCAATCTAAAGCAACAATCAGTATTTGAGAATTAATACATGATACTCTAAAGTAATATAATAAAGTATGTAGATTAATATTTGAGACAATATTTTCACTATATTTTAAAACCACACAGGTTTAAAAGTTAATTATATATAAAAGTGAGTACAACTATTGCATTGTTGATACATATCTCGTTAGCATTATAGATATTATTGGCTGATGGTAAATGATATTTTCAAATCTAAAACAACAATCAATAGATTTGGGAATTAATATATGAAACTCTAAAGTAATATAATAAAGTATGAGACATTATTTTCGTTGTAGTTTAAAACCAACCTGTGCTACGCACGGGCTTAAAAGCTAGTATTCATACTTCTCAGCCCACAAATTCAAGTTGCATGATAATTCTTCATCCGCGTATATATTTTGTGCCGAGAAAGATTTTAATTAACGGATCTAAAAACTTTTCGTAAAAGCACCCCATTTTAAGACTTTTTAACTTTTGTGAGAGTCAACTTTAAAAATTTTATGGATTTTAATTTGTATTATTTTTATATAAATTTATTGATTAATGAATGTCTCAAACAACATCTTAAAAAACATATCCTTTTTAAAATTTAAATAGCCCCCCTGCAAGGGAGGAACTTCATAAAAGTGTAAGAAAACCTTTAAAAATAACAGCGTTCAAATTCCTAACATTTCATTTAAAAGTTGAGTATTCTAGCACTTGTCCAAAGATTAATGAATCCCCGTACAGGATTAGATCAAAGGAACTAGTAAATAATCAGACGAGCATAAAGAGTAGATAATACCAAAACCAGCGAAGACCTCATCTTCTGCATACCTCCCAAGAGCATATACTTTCATTACCCACATATATATATTTTTCATGCATGTATTTATCACATATTAATTTTGTAATGTATATTTGTTGATATGACTCTTAAGAGTATCTACTCCTAGGAGTATGATATACATATTGTCACAAGAGAGGGGTAGTTATTAGTTAATTAGGTGGGATTTCCTTTTATGCAAAATGCGGACATTTTCTCTGTCGGTTTGTATGCGTCACTAGTTTCTCCAAGGTTGGTCCTTTTCTTCGTTTGGACTTGTGAATGAACGCACTTAGACGAAAGTCTTCCTCCTCTTTGAAATTGTACCAATTTATTTTGTTTTTATGCATTGCCTCATCTCATAGTGCACGCTAATCTTACTTGGATCCACGCAAGCTCCTCTTAGGTGGATCCTCTACGATTTGTTGAACAGAAGGTACGATCATCCCCAATTCCCTACAATGAAGGCTACTTTGTCTCCTGTTGAAATGCAAAATAAAAATATATTTTTAGACCTTCTATTACATTCTATTAAATTTGTTGTAAATTTAAAATAGATTCGAAATTCAAATTGAATCAAATTGAATTCGATATTTTCTACAAAGTTTTTTTTCTTTTTGCAAGATACATTTCTTACAACAATATTGGTTGATTTGAATTATACCTTACTTAAACCTCACCTACTGAAACTAGGCCCGAATTAAAATGTTGTCGATCTGGAACATGACCTTATCTATATATAACTCGACTAAAATTAAATTGAATGACTTATTTACTAGATTTTAGGTTCAATATAGCCTATTTGTGTATTATAATATCAATCCAGTATAATTCAGCAGAATTTGGAATCAACCTCTCTATATGAAGTTGCTTACATCTGAATTTCTCCAAACTCCCTAAAAATATGGCTCACATTGAGAAGTGTTACTATAATATAATTCATTAATTCAGTAGAAAGGTTATTATATGTAATCTACTCCATCTCACGTCGACACTCAATAGCACTTTCGATGCTTGAATTTGGGCCGTCTCAAATTCAGAGATGTGAAATATTAGCAAAAGAAGGATTTTTGTTCAATAAGAGTCATCATCAATGCCTACACGTGGCCCCCTCCTTTCACTTTCCTCTCACTCTATGGTAGTTCACGTGATTCACCCCCTCCGCCATTCCTTGCTTCTGTCCTCAACTGGTCAGCCCACAAATTGTTCAAAGGCTGCTAAGTGAACAAAGCACACTCCAATAGCTCCAGTCAAATTGTCTCTTCATAATTAAGAGTCGGGACCGTAATATTCGCTTATACAAGATCATTAAAGGATCGCAATACTCAAATTTGGCCTCTCATCTCAATCGGTGGGGCAAGTGAAAAGCGTGTTTAGAAAACGTATTTTTCACAAACAGGAAAAATGACCATTTTTATAATTATAAAAAAGATGGAAAAAAAAACCGAGACGCTAGACACTATAGATGACTATAATGAGAACATCTTATTCCGTTATTTAAGCTCACAAAGAAAGAAACCGTTCAGAATATGAGTCAAAACCTCATACACTAAAATTATAACACAACCAACATATTAGGTACGACTCTAAAATAGAACATACTACCCAAGAAACAAAAACTAATTCTATCAAACCCTTTCAAAGCAAAATAAAAGGTTCTCCTTCTATCCTTCTAGCTTAATCTTTTTTATCACTTAGCAAATTATATTGATTTTCTCAGTAACTGCTGTTGCATCATTTCTAATAGCCTTAAACCATACAACTTTACTAGCCTCTGTCCAACTTTCAATTACTTAGATGATATCAAAATGATTCAAGTAATTCATTCACAATCAAATTTCTCATCCGAATTCTTACATTTTTTTCCCTCAATCCAAACAAAAGAAAAACACAGACTTTCTTCCTAGTTATTTCCTTCACATTGTTTTCCTTCAACTTTTCATTTCATCAATTTTATTAATGACTAAACGGAACCTTAATGACAAGATCTATTAAGAAATCTTTAATACCTTCATAACCGATAAACTCTACAGCTTAAAACAAACCCAAAAAAAGAAATCTATCTTAACTCAAAACTCCAAGTGCCATTTATCTTTTGTTTTTTTCATTGATGAAATCTCAGTGTCCCTACAAGCGTTAATAATTAGCTCATTATTGTACGCTTTAGTGATTGCACTGTGTTTCTTAGCCCTTGGCTAATATATAATAATCAGGGGGGAAAAAAAAATTAGCTCATTATTATTGTCTTCCACTTGTCTCCCTCTGTGGGTCTGTGGCCTTTCAAACTGTTGGTTTGCAAGTCATACTGCCAAGATTCATGCTGGAAGCGATCGTAATTTGGCTCTTTCATATGACATATCCGATCTCAATAACATTAGGTGAGTGGATTATTGGCCATTTGAACCATACGACCCCCTACTCATACTACCATTGTGGTATAATCATCATATAATTTAATTTAATATGAATTAAAATTTAATTAGTGGATCTAAAATTTTATTCATTTTAACCTAAAATTAGCTGGATCATAATTTGAGCTAAATGAACCTTTTGTCATGTAGAATTAGACCATGTTAAAATATTAATTTCATGGATAAAAAGATTACTTGAATTTTTGCATATTTATGCTTGATCCTTCCAACTAAATTTCATCGAAATAAACTGAACTGAATGTATTTTTGCTCAATTAAAATGAACATATTTTTTGATAAACTAAACTTATTTTGTTGATGACTAACTGCACTGAATTGAATTAAAGTGATCTAAATTTATTTATTTTTTAACTGAACTGACGTGAACTGAGTTGAAGTTATTTTAAAAATAATAGGAATAATAAGGTGAGAAGAAGAGGACTTAAATTTTAAATATTTTAAAGTGAACAATTTTACAGTCAATTGACACTCATCAGACATTGGAAAATTCAAAAGGTGATACTTTTATACGACTTTATGGAATTTGTTACAATTACCAATTCTTAGAATAATTCGTTAATCACTGATACACACTTTTACTTGATTTTGAGGGCCGCTGCAATTAACCTGGATAAGGTGATTCAGTAGAATGACTTGGGAGTATTAAGATATTATGTAGGTAATGCACAATATTAATTAAACACTTTCCAATGTTAAATTAAATACTTCCAATTTCATGCAACTCTTTACAATTTATAAATGTATAGAATTTAATGAAGTTAGGAATAGAGATTTAGGATGATTGAATGTTTGATTCATATGTTACTCTTGATTGATTTTCTTGCTGACACAATTAAGCTGCCGTCATGGCCTTCTATACAGTTGCGTAATTCGCTAATTAGGCGAATAGGTGGTGGTAATTACTCTAGATCAACCCGCCAACCATATATATGACTAGGGTTGGCAAAAATTCGGGTCCGAAGTGGATTCGGGTTCAGACAAATTGAACATTCGGAAGAAAACTTCATACTCGGATCCTGTCTAGATTATAAATCGGACACTTTGGCCAGATCCAAATTCAGACCCGAGTGTTTAATGTCAAGACCCGGTTGTCCGAATGTTTGAATTTGTGATATAATTTTAAGGCATTCTGACCGAAGTTTTGTGTATCCGAACCCAAACCCCAACCCAATTTTTCAATGTCCGAACCCGATTGTCCGAAGTTGTTTTTTATAAAATTTTCTAGAGAATTTGGACTAAAATTATACATAAACGTAGTTGTCCAGTGTCCCAACCTGATTGTTCGAATCCGAAAGGGTTCAAAAATCTGACAATCCAAATCCGAATGCCCAAACTCGAACCCGACCTGGATTTACATTCAGGCATGACCGATTGTCCGAATTTTAAATTCGGACATAAATTTTGTGACAGTATCCGATTTTTTTCAGATCAGGCGAATTTGGGTAATTAAGTCAGATAGATTTTTACCAGCCCTATATATGACCTTTCAGATACAATTAATTCTTCTTAGATAATCTCCTATAGGATTGTTTAGTTTCCAAGGCTAAGATTTTTGGATGAAGCTAAATGCAAATATTAATTCAATACTGTCTAGACTGTGATTTTCGAATGAGCACCAATCAGAGAAATGACCCAAAAAAGGGGGAATAAGCAGGATAGATTTTACTTGAATAAGCTAAATAACATGAAGAAGGAAAGCTACAGAAAATTAATATCTTGAGTTGTGGAGAAGTCAACATATAGTACATTGACATTACCCGCAATTGTCTTGATTCAAATGTGAAGATTCAGATCACTACAGAGGAGGTTAAATAGGCTGATTGCAAATATTAAACTAAAATTGACAGTAAATACAAAAATTAAATATAGACAATAGATAAGGATATTTTAACAAGATTGGATCTCAATTAGATTTAGGGCCCCGCCTAGAGTTATCTAACTCTAGGATTTAGCTCTCTACTTCTCTTATTAAAATAAACTCTTTAACAATTTCTCAGAGCTTCTCCACTTTAGAGATCCTAACACTTAAACCAACATGTCAATTTAAGTTTTGGGGAAGTTGATCTCACAACTCCTAAGTTTACTCCTTAATAAAGAACAAATTCTCACAACTTGATCTTTGATCTGAAAGCAATAATTAGAATAATAATTCATTGTATAATCTCAATGCTTTTTACACTTGGTTCTATACTTTGTTCTTCCTCTTATGGCCTCTATTTATAAGCTTAGTGACTGAGACATCAATCAGTTAAGAAAGGAAGGTTCTAATCAGAATATCTAAAAATATCATTTCCGGCCCTTGAAATCTTTGCAGCAAATCTGATTTGTTTTGCTAGCAAATTAGCCAAGGTAGGCATTGACATGTAGCTGCACAGAATCCTTTTCTTGATCTTGTAATGTAGATAATGCTTTCAATTACTTAAAATCAAATAAGATAACAAGAGATTTGATTTTTGATTAGGATGAAATCATTCTTTCACATTTTTAATATTGTTTTGCAAATCAATATCATGTAAATGATTCTCACATAATCTCATTAGCATAATCGGCAAGATATTTCTTCATCTAAGTCAATTTTACAGGGTCAGATCATATACTTTTGTGATGGCAAGTATAATGAGATTAAAGGAAGGCAATATTATCTTTAAGTGATCTTATGTGATTCTAAAAATTTAAAATTCAAATTTGAATAAGTTAGATCACTTAAGAACATATTTTCTTTATTGAATACTCCAAATTTCCAATCAAATAAAATCCCTTGATTTTGAATGATATGCACATATTTTCTCTCCATAATTATACACATGATTCTCTAGTATAAAAGGGGTACTTCTTTCATGCTTATTTTGAATTTGTCAACCACTAATTTTCATAGCCTAATCCTTAGTGAATTGTGTTTCATCAAAATCGTTTAGCCACTAAGGAAGTTAACATTAACAAAAGTATACTGGACCGACCATAGATATTACATATGAAGTAGAATAATTATAAAATCAAGTCACTTCACAATTTCATATATAACACTAATTATATTATTTGTTAACATCAAAATCAATTTGTGACTCTTAGAGTCAACAAAATTTAAGACAAAAATTATACAATATAAATTAGCACTTTCATATTCTTATCTTTTCCATAACAGACATGTCATTTTAGTTTTACTTAGAATACAAATTCAAAACTTTTGAATATGATCATTTTTGTGAGATATAGTTATATATTTAGTATTTAATTTGTATACCATGAGTTGAACGTTGAAAAGGACAAATTATATAGGGGGTATTTGATAACAACAACTATTTGGATAAAAATAGTTGTTTGGAAGAATTTTAGCTATTTTGACTAAGTTAAACAGTCAAATAATGTTTGGTAAAGAATTATTTGTAATAGCTGTTTGACTCCAAAAAGTTTTTTAAAAAAGTTATTCCCATTAGCCTTTTGCAAAGAGTTTTTTGTGAAAATGACATAATTATCTACAAGTTTGAAAAAATTACACCATATGTCCTTAAAAACTAATTTGTAAATAAGGATATAAATGAAAATTTGCTAACATATTTTTTAGAACCGGCTAGTTTCTATCAAGTATTTTTCTAAAAATAACTAATTCAAATAGCTAATATAAACAGCTAGTTCAAACAGCTAATAACTAACCGTTATGTTGTTTGCCAAACAGACTCATACTCCTTGTGGGAT
>NCQS01100496.1:0-11156 GCA_002740445.1 Pachycereus pringlei
AATCTCTCCACAGTACCTTGAGTAACGGTATCTGCTTGTTGTATAGTTGTTCAATCCTGCGACCTAGTATCTAGATGAGACGCTCTTCATACATTAGATCCCCAGTAACTTCAATGGGTTCAGATACAATAGCATGGTCAGGATATGGAATGTACTTCCTGAATTGTGAGAGATAAAACACGTCATGTACGTGTTCAAGTTCTACAGGCATATCCAGACAATAAGCTATGGGATTTAACTTTTCAATGATTTCATATGATCCAATCTATCTTGAACTAAATTTGCCTTATACTCCAAACTTCCTGATACCCTTCATTGGCGAAACCTATATAAAGACTTTATCGCCTACCTGAAACTCTAAAAGCCATCTTCTTTTATCAACATAAGTCTTCTGTCGACTTTGGGAAACATGAATATGCTCCCGAATCTTTCTTATTGTTTCGGTGGTTTCTTGAATCAGTTTCAGGCCCAGAGTTAATGCCTCATCCAGGTCACTCCAACACAAAAGGGTTATCCATTTCCTCCTATATAGAACCTCAAACGAGCCCATTTTAATGGTGGACTGGTAACTACTATTAGAAGAAAATTTCACCAATAGCAAGTTATCTTTCCACTTTCCTTGGAACTCTAATACACAGGCTCTTAACATGTCTTCTAAATTTTGATTCACTCTTTCAGTTTGGCCATCTATTTTAGGATGATAAGAGCTGCTAAGATTTAACTTGGTTCCAAAGGTGTTTTATAGCGCTTATGGAAACGGGCTTGAAATCTCTGATATTTATTAGACACTATGTGAACTGGAATCCCATGCATTGGTACTATCTCCTTAACATACATATGGGCTAGTCTTTTAACTCCTTAATTATCCTAAATTGGTATAAAATGGCCAGATTTAGTGAGTTGATCAACTATTACATAGATGGAATTCTTTTTTAAAGCAGAAAGAGGTAATCCCATGATGAAATACATTAAGATGGAGCCCTACCTCCAAGTAGAAATTTATAAAGATCGTAGTTCACCCACGGGATGCTGATGCTCAGCTTTAAACTTTTGGCAAAGGGCACTTGTCTACATACTCTGCAATTTCTCTCTTCATGTTATTCCACCATAAATATTGCCTTAGGTCTCTATACATCTTGGGGCCTCCTAGATGCACTGAGTATCGGGTGTTATAAGCTTTCACTAAGATCTTCTTCCTTAGTTCCTTATTTTTAGGTACGTACAGGTGATTCTGAAATCATAAGGTCCCATCTTCATGTATTACAAACACACGCGACTTACCTCTCTTAAGATTTTGCTTTATTCTTTGGTGCTCAAGATCACTTTCTTGGTTCGCTCGAATTTCCTCCACTATGGTGGATGTAAGGTAAGTGCTGAAAACTGAACACATGCTTGCCCATGCGATACTAATTGAATACTCTATTGCTCAAGCTCTCTTAAGAGATTCAATTGCATAATCACTACAGTGCCCAAGCTATGTTGTGCCTTCCTACTCAGGGCATATGCCACAACATTTGCTTTTCCTTAGTGATATTGAATCTATAAGTCATAATCTTTAAGTAATTTTGGCTAACGCCTCTGTCTCCAAATTTTCAATGCGAAGACCACAGTTGCTAGCTCCAAATCATGGGTAGGGTAATTCTTCTTATAAGGCTTAAGCTGTCAGGAGGCATAAGCTACGACTTTATGTGCTTGTACTAGGACACACCTCAAACCATTCTTCGATGCATCATTGTAAATGATGTCCTCCTTGCCTTCCACTGGTAAAG
The DNA here is from genome assembly GCA_002740445.1 of Pachycereus pringlei. Taxonomy (NCBI): domain Eukaryota; kingdom Viridiplantae; phylum Streptophyta; class Magnoliopsida; order Caryophyllales; family Cactaceae; genus Pachycereus; species Pachycereus pringlei. The sequence goes on from NCQS01100496.1 coordinate 1,770, forward strand.
TTAGGATTAGAGTGGTAGTTAATTGCTACCTTAACTGTTGAAATGCCCTTTTACACTTCTTTATCCACTCAAACTTAATGGATTTCTTCAATAAACATGTCAAGGAGGATGCTATCTTCGAAAAGTCCTTCATAAATCTCCAAAAATAGTCAGCGAAGCCCAAGAAACTTGTAATGTCAGTGACGTTGGTTGGTCTTGGCCATTCTGTAATTACTTTTGCCTTCTGGGGGTCAACTTTAATCCCTTCTTATGAAACTATATGTCCCAAAAATACCATTTCTTCTAACCAAAACTCACATTTCAATTTGCCACATAATTGATATTCCCTTAAGGTATGCAACACTGTCCTCAGGTCAACAGTAAGTTCATCCCTATCCTTAGAGTATGTCAACATGTCATCTATGAAAACCACTATGAACTTCTGTAAATAGGGTCTATAAACTCTATTCATGAGATCTATAAAGGCCGCAAGGGCATTGGTCAGGCCAAAGGGCATCACCGTAAATCTGTAGTGACCATACCTGGTCTTGAACGCGATTTTGGGGATATCTTCAAGCTTGATCCTGAGTTGATGGTTTCTAAACCTCAAGTCCGTCTTAGAAAAGACTCCTGCTCCTTGCAATTGATAAAATAAATCATCTACTCGAGGCAAAGGGTATTTTTCTTGGTGGTAATCTTGTTTAACTCTCTATAATCGATACATAACCTTAAGGTTCTATCCTTTTTCTTTACGAACAACACTGGGCACCCTATGGTGACACACTTGATCTGATAAATCTCTTCTGTAATAGCTCATCTAGCTGAATCTTTAGTTCTCTAAGCTCCATTGGAGCCATATGATATAGGGCTTTGTAGATGGGTTGAGCACTAGGGATTAATTCAATCTCAAAATCAATTTCCCTCTGCGAGGGTAGTCCTGGTAACTCTTCAGGAAAAAAATCTCCAAATTCACATACTACAGGAATATATTCTGTTTTATCCTCTTTCGATTGAGCGTCCATAGCATAACACCAATACCTAATACACCCCTGGCGTAACAACTTACTTGCTTTCATAGCAGAAATTATGGGACACAATTTTTTCTCTCTTTGCCTATAAAAACATACTTCTGTCCCACTGTCATTCCCTAAAATGACCTTAAGATCTCCACAGTCAATTTCGGCTCCATAAGTATGCAATCAGTTCATCCCCAAAATGATATCAAAGTCTAATAAGTCAAATTAAATCAAGTCTCCCGGTAATGTGACTCCTTCAATAATAATAGGGACAAGTTTATAGGAAATAGGGCACTCAACTATAGAATCATTGGATAGCTTGATTCAATAATTGGTTTATGACTTCCTATTCTTAAGGTTCAATTGCACGGCACATCAGGTGGATATAAATGAATGAGTGGTAGCCGAATCAAACAATACACAAAATGGTTGTGAATTTAAAAAGAGAGTTCCAGTAACTACTATACCATAGGTGGCATCTTCCTTTTTGCTCTTAATATATGCCCTTCCTATGATAGCAGCCTTTGGAGGTGAGGGCCCTTGGCGAGGTGGAGCCAAGGGTTTTGTTGCACCCTTATCTATTGCCTTCAATCTTCGGGGACATGTAGCAATGAGGTGTTTTGGGCTTTCACACCACATATACTTATTAGTTCCCACTCGACATTTAGGGATGGTGTGGTTAATTCTCCCGTATTTCCCACAAGGCTCCACAGGGCCTGTGGAACGACTCTTGGGAGGAGCAGAGGTAGGCTTCTTTTGGGTTACACTCTCGCTCAGAGCTCCTCACTCGATCCCTTTCCTCTTTTGATTGATCGGGTTTAGGATCCTTGGCTCAACCTTTACTCGTTTCACTTCAACAGCTCACTTATATAGCCCTTGATAGGTGGAGCATGGTTGACCAGCTAGCGGGTTACGGATATAGAAAGCTAAACCTTCTTCAAATCTCCTCATCTTTAGTCTTTCAGAAGATAAATTTGAGGACAAAACTTGATAGTTCGATGAACTGACTAGTATACTGCAACACCATCATACTACCACTTATCTTCAATTCCATAAATTCTTTNNTCTTTTGTCTTTGGGCCATAGCTAGGTAGAATTTAGCCCTCAGTTCCTCTAGGAATTTACCCCAAGTGAATTCAGGCCCTACAAGCCTACCTTTAATTGTGTTCCATGGAATATCAACCTCACCAGTCAGTTAGTACGTCCTAATGCTCACTTTCTTCTCCTCTGGAATCTTTATCATTGTAAAAATTTTCTCTATTCCCCTAATCCATTCCTCTAATTCCCCTGAGTCAAACTGTCCATCGTAAACTTTGGGGCTGCATCGTGCTACCTTATCTGCCAATTTATCCTCTCTAGGAGGGTAAACTGCAAGTACTTAGGGAATCTATTTCATCAGTTCAACTACTAAAGTCGCCAGTAGTTAGGATTTCTGATATTATTAGCTAACTTAGGGAGAATTGGGGGCATCTCACCAAAGTTTGGTGGCGCATTACATGAGGCTTGTTCATCCGATCCCTTATCATCATCCGAATTATCCCCTAAATGAGTCTCTGTATTGTTTTGCATAGATTTAGACATTCTGATCATACATTAAATAGAACAATTCAATCACTTGCATAAAATGAACATATAAGATAAGTATACGAAACAAATATAACTAACTAATGATATTATCAAAACCAAAACCAAGGCTTCATTATATCACTCCATAACTATTTGCTTACGTACATAACTGCTTGTGTACATATATGATCAACAAAAGAATATCACGACTGGCTGACTAACTAATGTCAGTCCTTAAATCTACCATAAACACTACTTAGCCCCAACTAATAAGTCTGCCACATGCCTAAAAAGAATGAGGGACTAGTGAACACAGCTAGAAGGATCTGTCTAACTATATATAATGAAATAAACTGTATAAAATAAATCTATACAACTAACTGTCCTATATACACGTAGCGCTCAAAATATAACCTATCTAATAAGTCATCATCTAAACTAAACTAATGATCCCTAGATGGATCATAGTCCGGGGCAAAATCGTCCTCAGGCTTCTCGCCCGAGTCAAAGGTGCAGTCAGCTGTACTTAACTTTACCTCCTTAACCTGATGATTAATCTGATGCTCCTCGAACTCTGGGTCCTTCTCTGGATCCTCCTCCAGGTCCTTTATGAGCTTGTCATTAGAGCTAATCACCACTATCTCTAGTGCGTCAGGGATATACACGACAACATGTGCCTCGCCAGAGCCCGATGACGCTCGATTCTCAGGCATCCTAGGAGTGCCAGTACAGGTGATGAGGGTGGTCCCTGAGCATGGTGTAAAGGAAAAACAACCTGCAGGGTCTTCGTAGTGATCCTTTTCTGCTCGAACTCCTTTCTGAGCTGCAACTCAGAACTGATGGTAGCCTAGATCCCTTGTATCTGAAACCTAGGTCCATCCCACCCCGAGTCTGTAGTCATCATGAAATCATGATAACGGATCCTATACTCAGCCCACGGGGCAACCATTTGTAGGTACCACAATAGTTTACACACATGGACCATAAATAGAACTCAGAAAAAGTGTCCTACGCGTGAGCTATCATACTAGCATGAAGAAAAGAGATGTAGCTGGCCACAGATGTACTCAGTGTTATGTTTACCGCATATGGATTCATCTAACAAGGAAAACATAAATGAAGAGCATGTAAGAGATACACACAGACTTTTCGATTACTACGAATCTCTAATGATATAATAATGACCCTTACCAACCAAGCTTCTCTTCCACCTATGTCTACTCTCCACACTCCATAACCTATCAAGAAAAACCGAACCTGGCTCTGATACAAAGTATATAACACCCCAAAAGGGACATGCTATACTGTTTGCAGTTTCTTAACTAATTCTCTTGATTAGGAGTGATAATCCCAATGATCGAAATATTACCTTTGTCCCAAAAAGGAAAAGACTTAAAGTAATTACACTAGAGATATTATAGTTCAGCATAATTTAAAGCTCATAAATGATCAACATCATCAAAAACTCATACACATGTAGGTGATAACAAACGTAGGGTTTATACATCATAGCAGGTAGCTTACCATTGTTGTTACAGTTCTAGCCACAAGATAACTCAAAATACATCTCCAAAAACATAAGTGCAGTACACCATTAATAATCTAACCAAGGTTCCTTGCTCACTTATCATCCCCAGCACGTTTGCTAGCATGGGGCAGTTCACGGAGCACCTGTCTAATACAAAACATGGCAAACATTTCAAAATGTGAGTCGAAGCTTAGTATCTTCATTCCTGTATTGTTAAGTGATCATTAAAATATTAATTGGGCCCACTTTGCAATTCACTTTATTTTAAAATAGGGAATGAGATGAATGCTAAACTACACTACTAGTTATTATCTGGTAGTGAACCTCGAGATAGTGGTACAGTTGCCAAGCCGATCTAGGGACCTTGCTTGAGGCCGCACGGGTAACTGAAGGGCAAATGCCCTAAAGCTAATAACTGATGAGGTCACTCGCTCTGTGACAAGTCACTGATTAAACTAATTCATTAATATACTTATCAAAACATTATAATTTTGACAAATACGTTCTGATTTCTAAAGTTACAGGCAATGAACGCACCTAGAATTTTTAATGAAATCTCAATGGGTAGTATTTATGCACAAGAGGGAGAAGAAACGATAGATTAGGTGCTAATTCTATTCAAAATTATCATTATAGATACATCTAGTAAGCAAATGAACTTATTCTCATAACTAATAATTTTAATAGAACTTGTTTACTAAATGGCATTCAGACTCTAATAAACAAATATAAGATAGGTTAAACTAAGATGATACAAACTATAAAAACTATGGAAATTTAGTTTAAATCAAGGTAATATAATATATTTAAAGTAAAAAAAAAAAACCAAGGAAAATAATTTAGGTTATAAAGTTAAGGCTTAATAGAAGTAAAAGCTTAATAGAAGTAAAGGAAAATAATTCATAGCTTACACTCCCAACCAGAACTTGAGACCTAAAATCCAATATGAAAAGCTCATGAAGTTTTGCACCACTTTCATTCATAGTGTAAAACACAACTACCACAACACGGCTCCCAAAATTGAGCTTAAACAAAACTGTGCATAGCTCCGATTTATCCTGCGAAGTATTAGCAAATCGGCCACAACTTTCTCCACAGAACTCAAAATGAAGTGATTCAAGAAGCATTTGAAAGGTAACTCATTAGTCTATCTGTCCACCAAAATTTGCAAATTTTTGATGTACCAAACAATACCTATTTAATCATAAGCGGACCCTTGTTTTAAGCCTGTTCACAGCCCTAATGTCCATGTCTTCAATCTTTTCTTCGCATAATTTCCCTCAAAAATCACTCGCTAAAATCACTAAATAGTGGTTCATCCATTAACATCACTTTATATAGCCATATTATTCAAAATTACTCCATAATCATCCTCACCTATTTTTCAACTTTTCTTTTCATTACAAAACACTTAAACACTTCTAGAACCTCACTCACTTACATAAATGAACAAGATGACTTCTTTCAATCATTTGAGGGAATTTTTGTAATCCACCCTTTCATTAAAAATCACAACAAAGCATAATCCAGCTCCACAGCACATCCAACTTCATTTTCCATCCAATCATGTACAAATAGCATACTTGACACTAAGGATAAGCCAAGCTATGCATGATCACCAAAACCTAGCTTATGACTAACTCATATTTGCATTTAAACTCATCCCAAATCACCACAAATACCGTCATAATCATTATTAGTGCTAAAGATTACAAGACCACATATAAAATAATCCAAATCCATCATTTCAAACTTAAGCTTGCATGCTTATGTATAGTCTCAAGCCTAGCATGCTTCTAAGCTTAACCAACAAATTAACACATGAAAATAGCTCTTACTCTTATCAAACTAGCATGATCAATGATTAAAATCGACAAAAACAAGAATCAAAATAAAAAATCAACAAGATAGGTGCTAGGGTTTACTCACTTATAGGTTAAATAGAGAGAGATGGAGGTGGTTGTGAGACTGTGGGTGTGGTTGGTGGTGAGGGGTGGCTGCATGTGGCAAACGGGGCTGGCTGGCTCCTTGTGGCAGTATCCTAAGCAGCAATGGCTAGCAAAAAAAAGGGTAGGCTGGCTTGAGGTGGAGAAAGGAGAGGAGGATTGAATGTGTGATTTTTGCTTGGTTGATATCTTATGCTTGAATCAAATACTTAGCTGCCATTTATCCTTTATAAAGTGACTTTTTGCTAATGATGATTAGGTCAAAATAATGGTAATTAACTAAATCAAGTCAATCAACTTGTTGGGCCTTGAACCGGACTTAAATGAATTGGGCCAAAAAAGAAAACAGCACCTCATTGCGATCCCTTAAAAAAAATTAATTTTTTTTCATAGCTCGAAATTAAATTTTTGTGATGTCATGAAAAATAATTAATCTCCTAATCCATGATTAACAAGGCCTACTATTGATTCACCTGAAATTTCATGATAATTAAAATTTGAATTGCAAAGTAGGCCCCAAATGAAATTTTATAAACCAGAATGATTAAATACGATAATGAAATGCGAGGAAATTAATAATATGGTTTAATTAAATAAACAAACATGATTTAGGACCAAGCTATTATAGAGAATGAGAATAAAGCTGAATGAGAACAAATGTTTAACTTAGAAGTCATGAGAGATATCAGGGACACTTACATTCTACCTTCCTATATTTTGGGAATTCAATGAGATTACAGGCATTCTTGAAAAAGGATGGTGGAGCTGTTAGATAAGAGAGGAGAATAATGGTAGTTTGGAAAACTATTAATTATAATAGCCTTATAATCTGGGTTCTATTGACGATACCTTCACTCAATGAGGAGAAGTAGGTGAAAAGACAAATAGGGAATGCCTTCACTATTTTCTTGCTGATAACAATTTTTGTTTCAGGTTTTTGATTACATTGCGATGCACTACCCTATGTACAGATATGATCGTGGTGCCCTTATACTTACAACTGATTGTGCTGAGATATTTGAGGATAAGAAGAAGGCCTTTAGATTTGAACCTAAGTGGTTTTATAATGAAGAGTGCACTGCCAGGGTGAAAAGGATATAGGAGGACAATGCTAACGTGGACACAGTAATAAAAATTTCAAGGTGCACTGATGCATTATCTACTCGGAGTGGCAAAGAAGTTTGTAGTCTGAAAAAAGAGATTAATAAGACAAAGAAGGACTTCAAGAAGGATAAAAGAGGAGTTACCTTGTGTGATAATCTCACAATATGTATGGAATTGGTTAAAAAATTTAAACAAGCTCCTTCAAGAGAATGAGATATAGTGGTTCATCTATGCTTATTCAAATGAAATTAGTGAGTGTCGCAAAACACCTTGTTTTTTCAACATAAAGCTAACTCCTATTAAAGAAGGAACTCCTCAGGGGTTTAAAAGGGGAAAATGGAGTTTGGACATTTTTGTAAAGAAGAGATAAAAGACATCATTGTTAAATATTTGGACAATTTATTCGGATTTGTTATTAAGGCAATTGATGGTATTAAACAGCAGCTTACTCATGATGAAATCAGAGAGTTGAGTAAACCCCTCATGGAGATGCATCTACCAAGGCTCCAAGCTAAAATAGTCTCCATGCTATTTTTTTCCAGAAATTTTAGAGGTCATAAGACATAACGTATGTAGATTTCTAAGGGAAATTTGGATTGCAGCATAAATCTGGATGAGATAAATAAGATAAATTTTATCCCAATCTCAAAGGTAAAGAAATCAAAGTAAATCACTAGGTTTCCACTCTGTCACCTATTAATCTACACAATGTACTATACATAATTGCATCAAAAACTATGGCTAACAGGGTGAAGAAGATGTCATGAAGTCTAGTTTAGAGCATCAAGTGCCATTGTTCCCAAGCATTTAATCACATACAACACTCTGGTTGCTTAAAATATTCTATCACATGAAGAGGATGACGAAAGGTAAAAAAGGTTATGTGCATTAAAGCTTGACATGAGCAAGGCATACAACAGATTTAGTGGTCATCTAAGACTGTAATTATGGCAAAGATGGGGTTTAAGGTAAGCTAGCTTAGTAGAGTTATGTCTTATATTTCCATGATAAAATATTCGTTCATTATTAATGGGGTGGTCAAGAGGGCAGTTAAGCCGACTCCGAGATTTAGGCAAGGGGATCCAATCTCCTCCCACCTTTTCCTAATGTGTGCTAAAGCTTTTCCTACTCTTATCGCCAAGGTCATTCAAAAGATTCATGGGGTGATTACTTGTAGGGGGCACCGCAGGTGACCACCTGTTTTATGCAATGACAGTATTTTTTTGCCAGAGCAAATGAAGAGGAGTTCTCCAAAATAACTAGGATAATCGACACTTATGAGAAGTCATCGGTCTAATAAGTTAACTTTGGCAAATCAAACATTGTCTTTAGCTAAATTGTTATTGTGGAGTTGAAGAGCAACATCAAGGGAATACTCAAAGGGTAAGAGATTAAAAAGCATGAAAAATACTTGGCGCTAAGATTAAAGAAAGTTGCCTTCAATGGTCTAAAGAAGGCAATCTAGAAAAAGATACAGGGTTGGAAAGGAAAACTCCTACTGAAATTGGGCAAGGATATCCTTATAAAATTGTGTCACGATCCATCCTATCTATGCTATGAGTGTTATTTGAATTCTACAGGATTTTATCCAGGAAATTTGCTCAATTTGTGTGCAAGTTTCTAGGTGGGGATCTAGTGACAATTTTACGTGGAATGCATTGGAAGAGCTAGGAGCACTTATGCTTGCCATAGCATATGGGAGGCACGAGATTTAGGGATCTCATTATCTTAGTTAAAGCTATGCTCACTAAGCAGGGGAGGAGGATTCTCACCAATTGTGAGTTTCTGCTTTCTCATACTCTTAAGGAAACTACTTTCTCACCAATTGTGGATGCTAGAAGAGGTTTTGATCCTTACTATACCTGGAGATTAATTTGAGGAGCTAAATCGTTGTTAATGGAAGGTCTTAGAAGAAGTGTAGGCAACAACAGTTTTATTATGGTTTAGGCTAACCCTTGATCACTAGGGAATTATGGCATACTTTGTCCAAAATGTTGGGTAGACAGATGCGATGATCTACGAGTAGTTGATCAGATCGACAAGGCAGCGACATTTTGAAATAGGAGCTAGTTAGGTCCATTGCTACGTCGGATGACGCTCAAGTAATTCTCACAGTCCCCATTCGCTTCAACTGTCTAGCCAATTCTTGGTATTGGTGGCCTAAAAAATGTTTATCTTTTCTATGAAATTTGCTTGCTGGATGGGGCGAGTAGGGAATATGAGTGAGCGTTGTTTTGATACGTGGTTG
>NCQS01100503.1:0-11654 GCA_002740445.1 Pachycereus pringlei
GTTCAAAATGTTTTTCATGTTTTGATTTAGGCAAATGATCAGTAAATCACCATCATGCTAGCAAACCAGCTGAAGAAAATAAGTTGAGCAAGGTAATCTACATGGATCAACAATGACATAGTACATGCATATTTTTGGAGCTGTATTTTAAAATCTTCAGTGGACAGAGGTGTAAATTTTATGGTGAATTGCTTTACTTTGCTGTAAAGACCTTATGTTGGTTAACAGTTGATTATATATTGTTTGATTATATGTGATTGTGTATGGTTGAAGCTATGCCTAACTACGTTATCTCTAGTATACATGCTTCAAGTCTTGTCATTTTGGACAGCGGCAATGCACTTATCATCGAGTTTATTAGTCCTAATGAAGGGATTTATTAAGAAGAATACAAATAGTAAAGCATATACATTTTGGGGCGTTACAGTTTTAGTAGCAGAGCCAGGTTTGACCTTCCTTGATGGGATATGGAGTATGAGGAGTGGAGTTAGGAGAGTGAGAAAGTTGGTTAGTGAGGGTTATTATGATATCATTCAAGGATAGGGACAATAGTAATGTCTTCTTATCTCTCACATATTCTTCTCTTATATTCTGTTTTGTTAGATGGATCCATATGCAGTGAGCATCTTGTCGACTACTTTTGTTGCCACTTACATCTCTTTACTATATGCTAGTACGGTAGTCCTCATGCAAAACAGCTTTCCTGAGTTTTATGGTGCTATAGTTCATACATATAGGCTATTATGTATCTTATCTTATATGTTGGTCGTACTGGAGTAATTGAATTACTTTATTTGTTGAATAGCTAGAATGTCGGACCCTGTGTAAAATAATGCCGAGAGCCACATAGAAAATAACTTGGACCACAGTAAGGGGTAAGGTGACCAACCTTCACATAATGTGCTACCAAGCCTTAGTACAATACCCTCGATTCCCCCTGAGTTGGCTAATAACATTGGAAACCCTAATTGCTAACATACTTTGGTGTTTGAGCTTAAAAAATGAATTCCCCAACACCTACCGAAATTGATCCTAAGGATGGGAAACTAGCAGATAGGGTAGCCCAGCACAACCCTAAAGCCTATGATGGAAAGTATGACCCAGTGGAACTTGAGGAATGGATTCAAGGGAAGGAGCAAATTTTCACTATAGTAGAGGTTCCAAGGGATAAAAAGGTGAATATTGGGACGTTTTAGCTAACTGGTGAAGCCAATATTTGGCGGAACATTGTTAAGGATAGGCTCTTAGGGTCTGACTTCACTTGGATTAGATTTCTAGAAGAATTGGGAGCCAAAATTTACCCGAATGTGGTTCAATGGCAGAAGGATAAAGAATTTATGGAACCAAGGATGAGTTATAGTATGACGGTGATGTAATATGCTAGCAAGTTTACAAAACTATCTAGGGTTGTTCCGGAATTTGTGTCGTTCAAAAGACTGAAGATGGAAAGATTTGAAGAGGGATTAGCTTTTTATATTCGTAACCAGCTAGCTGGTTAACCAATTCTTACCTATCAAGAGTTATATGAACGAGCAACTGGAGTGCAAAGCGTGAAGGCTAAGTTGAGGGCCTTGAACCGATTAATCAGAAGAGGAAGTGGACCGAACAAGGAGCTCCGAGTGAGAGTGTAGACTAGAAGAAGCCTGCTTCCGTCCTCCTAAGAGTCGTCCTGCAAGCTTAGTGGAGCCCTATGGGAAATGTAGAATAACTAACAAAAACACCACTCCTGAATGCTAAGTGGGAATGATAAGTACCCATACAGCATACCATTTTAGGGACATTTTGATGCATTTTTAGGGGATTCATAAGTTTTATGCTTAGTTTTTACCCCAAAAATCCCATTTTTCACTTGGGTATAGTGCTTTTTGTTGACTTTTGTAGGTTTTGAACCTTTTTGATCAAGAATTGACCCTTAAAAGTCATCCTTATAACTCAACATAGACGCCCCCAGTCACCATGCTTGTGGAAGAAAGAGAAGAATAAGAGAACACCAAGGCAGTGGCCACCAGGGATGGTCCGTGGTGGTGCCCATGGTCCGTGATGGGCTCATTTCCCCCGAGATTGTTTTCTCATGATTTTTCGACTTCCTAGCGGTTACTATTCCATTATTTCTCGTGGCTTTTCGACATCTAGGCTGTTTTGCCATAAAAATGGTGCTTGTAATCTTATTTGACACAATCCCATCCATTCCATTTTCCTCCATATCCATCCCACTATCTAGTTAGGATTTAGATTAGGTTAGAGAGAGTTGAGAGCAAGTTGTAGGTGAAGATTGCAAGTATTTCGGATCGGTTTTGCAGCGACGATTCAAGCACGCATCTATTGAGCAATTCTTCTCCCTTTCCTTCTCTTCTCTCTTTAGATTTTTATGCTCTTTATATTAGTATTGATTTTTATGTTAAGTTTTGGATTGTTAATCTTGGAATTGAGTTGAATTCTATGAATGAATCAATTCTTGTTTTGATCTGAAAGTGCTTTGAATTTGTTGGGTTTGTTCTATTAAATCTTAGATGTCAATTTGCTGGTAAGAAACTTGATTAATTTCTTACTTGTTTTAGACATTTGGTGAAGAACTGAAAAGTGAAACTAAATGTTAAAAAAAATAAGATTTGAGTTAAGTGGGTGAGATCTTAAGAAAGACTCACCATTTACCTTTAAATTTGATACTCGCATTCTTAATGATCTTAAATTAAACAAAAACCCTTGAAAAATGGTAGTTGATTAGATTTAAGAGTTTCATTCCACCTTGAAACAGGGGTTTGATAAATCTATTATCGGTTTTGGAATTACCCTTCTAAAGAAAAGTCGCTTGATTAATTCTTGAGTTGAAAAATTGCTTGATTTAATTACATTCCTTGATTGATTATCTATTAGATTAGATAAGTAGCATAGTTAAATTTCATCCTCAAATTTGGATTCGTTTAGCCTATTTTGAGGGATTATAACCTAATAGATCAACCTAGTCTCTGTGGGATCGACCTTGATTTGCTACAACGCCACCATGCGCTTGCAGCCGTATCAGGGAACTAACAAATGCATGTAGTGTGGTAGCCTGGACCACCTTATTGCTGCCTGACTCTGAAGATTGAAGGCTATAGACAAAGGCTCCCACCTCTAAGGCCCGCAAATGTAAGAAGGGTGTATGTGTCGAGCAAGAAGGAAGTGGCCACCTCTGTCATGGTAGTTACTAGAACTCTCTTTTTAATTTTAAACCCATTTTGTGTATTGTTTGATTTAGTTGTCACTCATTCATTTATATCCACTTGATCTACTATGCAACTGAACCTTGAAAATAAAGCGACAGAAACCAATGATAGAATCAAGGTACCTAATGACTCGAGAGTTGAGAGTCCTATCTTATATAAACTTGTCCCAATTACTACTGGTGGGATAGTATTCCCTTGAGTTCTAATTCAATTTGACTCGTCAGGCTTTGATATCATTCTGGAAATGAGCTCGTTGTGTACTTGCAGGGTCAAAATAGATTGTAAGGACCTTAAAGTTATTTCAAGGGATGAACAAGGGAGAGAAATATGTTTTATGGGCAAAGAGAGGAAAAACCCTGCACTTTAAATTCTGTCATGAAAGTAAGTGAGCTCTTATGTCAAGGATATATTAGGTATTAGTGTTATGCTATTGACACTCAACCAAAGAAAGAAAAAGTAGATGACATCCCTGTAATTTGTTAATTTAGAGATGTTTTTCTGAAGAGTTACGGGGACTATCTCACAAAGAGAAATTGATTTCAAGATTGAATTAATTCCTGATGCCCAAGCTATCTCTAAAACTCGATATTGTATGGCCCCAACAGAGCTAAAAAAAACTGAAGATTCAGTTAGATGAGCTATTATGGAAAGGATTTATTAGACCTAGTGTGTCACCATAGGGTATCCCAGTTTTATTTGTGAAGAAGAAAGATGGAACCTTGAGGATGTGTATCGGTTACAAGGAGCTGAACAAGATTACAATCAAAGATAAATACTCGTCATGCCGAATTGATGATTTATTTGATCGACTGCAAGGAGTAGGAGTATTTTCCAAGATTTATTTGAGATCAGGATACCATCAACTTAGAATTGTACTTGAAGATATTCCGAAAATTGAACTCAGGACCAGGTTTGGTCACTATGAATTCTCTGTGATGCCTTTTGGCTTGACGTGACCTTTATGGATCTTATGAATAGAGTTTTCAAACCCTATTCAGACAAGTTTTTGTTGTTATTTATAGACCACATCTTGATTTACTCCAAAGACAGAGACGAACACGTTACCCATTTGAGAACGGTGTTGCAGACCTTGAGGGAACATCAATTACATAGCAAATATAAGAAATGTGAGTTTTGGTTAGGAGAAGTGGTATTTTTGGGACATATCGCTTCAAAGGAAGGGATTAAGTTGATTTATAAAAGGTGAAAGCAATTACAGAGCATCTAAGGCCCACCAATGTTATTGAGACTAGAAACATTTTGGGTTTATTGGGTATTATTGAGTTTCAGGAAGGATTTTCAAAGATAAAATCTTCCATAAACAGCTTGTTGAGGGAAGCTATTAAGTTAGCAAGAAGATAATGTGATAGCTTATGCTTGCCGACAGCTTAACCCTTACAAGAGAAATTACCCTAATTATGACCTGGATCTGCCGGTTATGATTTTTACACTGAAAATTTGGAAATATTACTTGTATGAAATATCTTGTGAGATCTATACTGATCATCAACGCTTGAAGAATATTTCACTTAGAAGAAGTTTAATATGAGATAATGACATTGACTAAAATTGCTTAAAGATTATAAGTTGTAAATCCAATATCACCCAGGAAAGGCAGAGGTTATGGCAGGTGACCTGATTATGAAGGCACAACATAGCCTGAACACTATAATGATTACTCAGTTGAACCTCTTTAGAGGGCTTAGGAACATGGGTGTTCAATTAGTGTCATATAGGCAAGGATCTAAAAATATCAATGGATCTAACTCTTTGAAGTTGGGGCCTATAGTACTTCATGACCTACGACCAACGTTTGTAGTTGAAGAAAGCATGAGCTCCCAGCGATTGATGTTGTGAAAGTACTTACAGAGAAATCTACTTGAAACATCAGAGTAAATGGTAGCATACATTGACGGCAAAATCATATTTTGGTTCATGAAAATCTTCTTCAATACTTAATGAGGTGACCATCATCAGAAGACTCTTGAAAATGGATAATTGAAGCTAACAGAGAAGCTGTGCTAATAAAGAAGGAGTACTCTAAAATTTTAGGTAGATGATAAGGTCTGTCAAAAAGTTTCACCTACTAACAGTATAAGGAGGTTTGAACTATGAGCTAAATTGAGCTCAATATCTATTGGACTATACCAGTTTATTGAAATATTGAATCTTACAGCTTGTCGACTATATATGCGTGTATAACTCGAACACATGCATAACATGTTCCTTACCTCACAACTTAGAAAGTACATTTCAGATCTTGACCATGCTGTCATTACCAAACCCATTGCGACCACTAAGGGTCTAGTGTACGAAGAGCACTCCATCTAATATTGTAGGATTAAGCAGCTATGCAAAAAGCATATACCTTTAGTCAAAGTAATTTGGACAAATCATACCTCCTTTGAAACCACTGGGGAAACCAAGGAAGAAATTAAAGCCAACAACCCACACCTATTTGAGGCTATCTTGCATATTTGTGACAAAGTTCATAAGTTTCGAGGACGAAACTCTTTAAGGGGGAAAGGCTGTAATAGCTCGACGTTAAATCATATTTATTTATTTAATTAAGTCATGTTGTTATTTTTCTCACATTTAATTATCAAATTTAATCATCCCGGTTGGGAAAATTCTATTTCGGCCCCACTTTACAATTCAAGTTTTATTATCATAAAGTCTCGGGTGAATCAATAGCTGACCCTGATAAATACATTTTAAGGATTAAATTATTTTTTATAATGACCCAAAAATTTAATTTCGAGCCATAAAAAAATTCGATCACATAAAGTATATTTTCTTATAGGCCTAAATTCATTTAGGCCTAATTTTAGCCCAACAAGTTACTACCCATTTGCTTAGCTAATTTTCCTCAATTATGCCTAATTATCATTAGCAAAAAGATGCTTTCGGAGTTTAAAAACTCAGCAAAGTATTATCTAAGTCATTTTCTACCAAGTAAACTATCAAAATATCAAGCTTCTCTCTCACCTCCTCTCACCCCACCCTACGGCTAGCCAGCCAGTAACTATCTCCAGCTGCTGCCTTGTTGCTGTCATGCCAGCATCCGTCATCGAAGAGCCACCAGAGAGCCATCAACCACCTCGTCCAGCCACTAGCTACCATCCCCCAACCACCAAACCTCACTTAGACCTTCTTTTTCTGGTTCACAGTGAGTTAACCCTAGTACTCTTCTTGTTGATTTTTAGTGAAACTTATTTATGTTGATTTTGCTCATTAATCATGTAATCTTGATAGAAATAAGAACTGTTTTGTTGCTTTGATAGTTAGTTAAGCTTGAAGCATGCAAGGGTTGAGGTTGTTCGTGATCATGCAAGGTTAAGTTTTAAGTGATGGATTTGGATTATTTTACATTTGATTTTATGGTCTTTGGCATTAGTAATGGATATCATGATGTTGCAAGTACAGGTGATGCAGATCAAGGGCCAGAATAAGACCCCCAACCTTAACCTGAGAAGGCAATGCTCCTTAATCACCACCAAGGTCAGTTCTATGAGGGCTTCCAGCTCAATTTGGAAGCTATATTAGGAAGGTCCTTACTTCGCTGGACACCCTAGCACTCTACCCAGCTCGATCAATTCATTTTGAGGCTAGACAGTAGCCTTAGTCCCATATAGTTTAATACAGATCAACCTAAGGCAGTGCATTCCTAGCTAGTTGATTCACCAGCTTGTAGTAATTAAATTTTATCAAAGGATTTTAGTCCCATTTTTATCAGTAACCTAGCTCATTTATTATCTCATGATAAGCTCTTAAATGATAGAGGTTGCTTGATTTTTGCCCCTAGAATCAGTCAGCACTAACAGCCGGTCAACAACAAGAGTAGTTTCAAAAGAGGAATTTTGTCCCAAACTGGGCAGCTCGTTTTGGCATATTTAAGGGCATGAAAATGTATCTAAATATTTATTAATTGAGACCCTAAAGTTGTATATTCAGGTCAGTGAGCATTAGCCTTTAACCAGCACAAACATGGAGGAAATACTCTTTGATCCAATGGATTTCATTGTGCTATTCTTTGCTGAATGCTGGGCTAATCACTTGATTATTGACTGTTTTTGCTCTCCCAAGGTCATCATTACAAGTACCTGAATGTCACAAGAGCTTGACACCTCATTATTAGAGATTGGCAATAGGTTTAGGTGTCACAGATCAAGCTTATATGCTGCTTTAAGTCGTTTTAGATTCAAACTAATTTACTTGTTTTGGTTAGTTTCATTTATAATCGTTGATCTTTTGCTTAAGGTTGAGTATTAGAGCCTTGCTCTCATTTTGTAAAGATCAGATTATTGATATATGGAATGCCTCTTTCTGGTTTTAAGCAAAACTCTCTCAAATCTCTTTAAACTTTAGCCTTTTCTAGTGGTGTTTGGTGAGTGGTTCTTCATCTGATTTTCTGGTGCCTTAGCTTTAGGAAGGTTAGTGGTGAATCCCTTCAATTCTGGTTTGTGGAACCCTCCTTTATTCTAGAACATATCTTCCATGTTTAGTTACTAGCTTCAGGGTTATACCAAGCTTACAAATCAGCATAAATCATCTGGTAGCACAGCCCAACCTTGATTCTTAGTGAGTATACTTCTGTTTGCTGCTCTTATTACTTCAATTTTAGCTCAGTTCTCTTGCCTACCACTTGGAACTTATTGTTTATCTACAAAAGGGCCCTGAAAAGCCAAATACAGGCCACCTACTAAGCGCCTAGCTCTATAAACAGCTACAACAAGCCCATTTCTTACCCTATAAATCATGGCTCAGGGGGAAAACACTTCCCCTCCTCCTTAGTAATCTGTGAGAGTTCTTAGAGGTCTTTCTCTAGAATAGGCTCATGAACTTAGAAGGGACCAAGCTATTCTGAAAATGCAAGAGAACATCAAAGAACTCACAGCTCAAATTCAGTAGCTTATGAACCAACTAAGAGGTAGGAATAGAGAGCCACCTCAAGGCCCTCCTGGTTGGTTTGACCCTTTACTCAATTCCTACTATGATAGTAGCTCATCTAATAGAAACGTCAGACCTAGGAGAAGGAGAGCTCATAGGGATGATCTCAAGAACCCTAGAATAGAGGCACCTGAGTTTGATGGGAGTCTCAAACCTGAAGATTACTTGGAGTGGGTTCAAGCTATGGTAAGAATCATAGAGATCAAAGGTTATTCTTGGGAAAAGGCATTTAAACTTACTGTTTTGAAGTTGAAATAATATGCACCATTCTGGTATAAGAATCTGAAGAGAACCAGAGCCTTAGAAGGAAAATCCAAGATTAAAACGTGGGTAAAGCTGAAGAAACACATGGATAAAAGATTCCTGCCAACCACATATAGATAAGAACTCTGCTTGAAAGTCACTTTATTGTAGCAGGGAAGCATGAAAGTTGAGGAGTACATAAAGGAGTTCAAACAACTTCAGATCAGATGTGCCTTGAGGGAAGAACCTGAGTAGGCCATTGCTAGGTTTCTCAAAGGCCTCAACTTTGCTATTCTGGACAAGGTTGAGCTACAACCTTTCTGAACTTTTAAGGATGTATACAAGCTAGCTGTTAAGGTTGAGAGACAGCCCAAATTAAGGAGGGTTTACTCTTCTGCCCCTCCAAAACCAGTTGCCCTAGCAGAACTTTTGACTCTTTCAGGCCTAACCCTAATCCTGAGGAGGATAAAGACAAAGGGGAGGGGAATAAAGTTGCCAAGGAAGCTCTAAAAGGCTAGAAGAAGTGTTTTAAGTACCATGGCTATAGTCACTTCTAAGTACACTGCCCTAATAGGAGAGTCCTGACAATCAGGGAGATTGAAGATCTTGATAAAATAGAGACTGAAGAAGATGAGGAAGAATATGCAGAGGAGGATGAGACCTCCTAATTACCACCTGAAGAGAGTGAGATGCTCATGATTAAGAGGGTACTTCATACCATTAAAGTCCCACCAGAAGCCAACCAAAGGGAGCAAATTTTTCACTCCAGATGCAAGGTATCCAACAAGACATGTAATCTGATTATTGATGGAGGTAGCTGTACAAATGTAGCCTCCACTGAGATGGTCAGTAAGCTCAATCTGGCCACCATTGAGCATCACAGGCCATACAGCTTGTAATGGCTCAAGAAGGGGAATGAGGTAATAATTTCTAAACAAACTTTGGTTGCCTTTTCAATTAGAGCATACAAGGATGAGGTGATGTGTGATGTGCTGCCTATGGATGCTTACCATCTACTTCTTGGTAGGCCTTGGTAGTATGACAGGGATGTTGTTCATCATGGCCAATCCAACACCTATTCCTTTAAGCTGAAGGGCAAAAGGTTAACCTTGACCCCTTTGGGCCCCCAACCAAATACACGAAACTGAGACTGGGAAGGAAAAATTAGGAGAGTGCCTTGCTAATCAATGGGGGAAGAGTGGAGAGGGCCATTTCCTAGGNAAAACCTATGTTTGTTGTCCTTATAGTGGAAACTGTCCCTAACTTAGATCCCACAACCTTTCACCCCTTAGTCCAGCCCTCATTGTAAGAGTTTGAGGATATCTTCCCTCAAGACCTACCCCATGGCCTTCCTCCCAAAAGGGGTATTAAGCATCAGATTGAGTTAGTTCCCAGAGGCCCTCTACCCAACAAACCTGCTTATAGGTGCAACCCCACTGAATCTAAGGAATTGTAAAGGCAGTTGTAGGAACTGATTGATAAAGGATATGTGAGGGAGAACATGGGTCCATGCTCAGTTCTAGCCCTCTTGGTACCAAAGAAAGATGGCAGTTGGAGAATGTGTGTTGACAGTAGGGCCATAAACAGCATTACAATCAGGCATAGGTATCCTAGTCCTAGACTTGATGATATGTTAGATGAGCTCTATGGTTCCAAAATCTTCCCTAAGATTAATCTCAGAAGTGGTTATCATTAGATCAGAATGAGAGAGGGAGATGAATGGAAAACTACTTTTAGGATAAAGTAAGGACTTTATGAATGGCTTGTTATGTCATTTGGGTTGTCCAATACCCCTAGCACCTTCATAAGACTGATAAATGAGATGCTCAGGCCCTACATTGTCTTTTTTGTAGTGGTATACTTTGATGATATCCTTGTGTATAGCAAGACTGATCAAGCACATGTTCAGCATCTGAAGTAAGTTTTCTCTACACTTATAGACCAGAAACTATATGAGAAGTTAGAAAACTGTGAGTTCTTTGTTCCAAGGGTCATATTCCTTGGGTATGTGGTCACCTGTGATGGCATATAAATGGATGAGGCCAAGGTAGAGGCAATCAGATCATGGCCAGCTTTAGATTCAGTCATAGCAGTGAAGAGTTTTCATGGTCTAGCTTCTTTCTATTGAAGATTCATTAAGGATTTCAGTTCTATCATAGCTCCAATCACTGAGTGTATGAAGAAAGGGAGATTTTTGTGGCCTCTAATAGTACAGAAGGCCTTTCATTAAACAGAAGCTATGTGAGGCACCTGTCCTAACCTTACCTAACTTTGAAGAGTTGTTTGAAGTAGAGAGTGATGCCAGTGGAGTAGGCATTAGGGTTGTTCTCACTCAACTCAAGAAGCCTCTGGCCTATTGCAGTGAAAAACTCAGTGGCCCTAAGCTTAGTTACTCAACTAATGATAAAGAGTTTTATATAATAGTGAGGGCCTTGAGTCACTAGAGTCACTACCTGAAGCCTAAGGCTTTTTTTCTTCATTCAGATCATCAGGCACTGAAGTTCCTTAATGGCCAGCCCAAGCTTAATGTAAGACATGCTAAATGGGTTGAGTTTCTGTATGCATTCACCTTCTCCACCAAGCACAAGAAGGGAACAGAAAATGTGATGGCTAATGCTCTTTCAAGGAGGTATGCTTTAGTCTCAGTCTTGGGACCAAAGCTATTGGGATCGCAAGCGATACAAGCCTACTACCCAAAAGATATATCATTTTAGCACTTAGTGAAAAACACTCCAGCTCAAGGGCCCTATGTGATGCAAGAGGGGTTTCTATTCAAGGGTAACAAGCTACATATCCTTGCCTGGCCCTTAAGAGCGTTGTTGGTCAGAGAGACCCATGAAGGGTCACTTGCTGGACATCTTGGGCTGAACAAGACTCTAGATATTCACAGAGAGCATTTTCATTGGCCTAAAAAGGAGAGGATATGCACAAGGTGGTTTCCAGATGTTCTATCTATCACAAGGCGTAGAGTCAGTTCTATCAAGGCCTTTAGACCCCCTTTCCTGTCCCAGTAAGACCATGGAAGGATGTCAGCATGGATTTTATAGTGGCATTGCCAAGGACACAGAGGGGTAGAGACTCAGTTATGGTGGTGGTTGAAAGATTCACCAAGATAGCACACTTTACAGCTTGTTACAAGACGGATGATGCCTCTCATGTAACAGATTTGTACTTTAAGGAGATCATTAGGCTACATGAGGTCCTAAAGACCATTATGAATGATAGAGACACCAAGTTCTTATCTCACTTTTGGAG